>JAKWBJ010000244.1:5000-271552 GCA_023159175.1 Wohlfahrtia magnifica | reverse complement strand
TATTATTATTATTATTATTATTATTATTATTATTATTATTATTATTATTATTATTATTATTATTATTATTATTATTAT
This sequence comes from Wohlfahrtia magnifica, assembly GCA_023159175.1. NCBI lineage: Eukaryota > Metazoa > Arthropoda > Insecta > Diptera > Sarcophagidae > Wohlfahrtia > Wohlfahrtia magnifica. The sequence goes on along the minus strand of JAKWBJ010000244.1, from coordinate 271,474 downwards.
TATTATTATTATTATTATTATTATTATTATTATTATTATTATTATTATTATTATTATTATTATTATTATTATTATTATTATTATTATTATTATTATTATTATTATTATTATTATTATTATTATTATTATTATTATTATTATTATTATTATTATTATTATTATTATTATTATTATTATTATTATTATTATTATTATTATTATTATTCTTTCGACAATCGAATAGCTCGGACGTGTTTTTTAGTAAGCGGAAGTATTGAGAGAAAAAAGAAATTATTATTAATAGGTAAATTGGTAATAGGTAACTTTATCTTTTCTCTGTTGTGAGTATATTAGATAAGGGGTGGATATGGACCCTATTCGCCCAAGCAATGGGCATATGAGACCACGGCCGCCTTTAATTGTTGATGCTACCCCGGTAGGGAGGTTGGCCGGGGTAATGGATGGAGGTGCAGGCAATATGGGCAAAGAAGATAAGGTAAACGCGGATGCTTTCAAGAAGAGTAATAAAGTTGCACGGTCTCCTCCTGGAACACCTCTGGGTATACCCACCGGAACTGCCAGCTACATTGGTCTACGACCAATAAGGGTCTTAGCTAGGGATGAGGAAACTGTTGTTACTACACAGGGTGACTCTGAGGGTCAAACGCAACCGCAGATGTCACCACGGGAAGAACTTATCTACAGGGCGAGAACAGCTGAGGAACAGGGTTTGCAGGAGTGCAGAGCAGTGCTTATTAGTATGAGGTCAGCCCTTACGAAGCAGAGAAATATCAGTATGGATATCAAAAAAGGTGTATCGGAACTTGATGAACTACTGGATGTCATAAATAATCACCGAAGGAGCTGGAAAATAGCAGAGAAGGAGTTGAAGCTGGGCAACAGATTGCTAAAATCCTTTGCTAATAAGGAGCAAATTGTAACCGTGGAGGAAGACGCCACACCCACTTCGAACAAGAGAACGGCTTCCAGCCCGGTCATGGATGACACGGGGGAAAAAGCACAAAGCAGGTGAGCAAGAAGGTAACTGGCAACCTGTAATGAAAAAGAAGAAACCAACGGGGAAAAGTAACCGAGGACAGAAGAAAAACGAAGATGAGCGAATACCCGTCGCCTCAAGCGGAAAATCGGTCAGTAAGGAGAAACTTCGGAAAATTTGGCCCAAACATCGACCGGACGCAGTGGTAGTGAAACCGACCAAGGGCCACAGCTATGCGGATGTCCTGAGGAGACTAAAAGAGAATGTGAGGCCAGAGGATGCAGACATCAGGGTCCGTTCAATTCGCAAGACCAAAGCTGGTGCCTTGCTCTTGGAGGTAGCACACGGGGGTAAAGTAGAACAGTTCTCTGAGGCCATTAAAGAATCTCTGAAGGAAGCCGCTGAGGTGAGGGATCTAAGGCCAAAAACTACCATAGAGATCCGAGATATAGACTGCACCTCTACAAAGGAGGATATCATTGCTGCTGTATGTAGGACGACCAATACAATAGAAGGGGATATAACCGTCCGATTGACTAACCTGAACATATGGGACCAAAGAAGAGCCTTTGTGGATATTCCAACGAGTGGTGCAAAACGGCTGCTGAGGGCGGAACGCATTAAAATTGGGTGGACTTACTGCAGGCTGAGGTACCGGGAGGAAAGCAAGCGTTGTTTCAAGTGCTTCGGGCTGGGACACGAGCAAAGAGAATGTCGTGGGACGGATAGGAAGGCAAAGGGTATATGTATAAGATGTGGCGAAGAGGGACACATGTTGAAACAGTGCGAAAATCAACCCAAATGCTGCATCTGCATGGAACAGGGCAAATCTCCGACGGATCACCTACCAGGTTCAAGAAGCTGCAAAGCCGATAGACAGTCATGAAAATCCTTCAGCTTAACATGCATAGGAGTAAAGTAGCAGACGCACTGCTGCCACAGATTATGATGGAGGAAAGAGCGGTCATCGCCATTATCAGTGAGCAATACAGCAGGAAGAGCGGGCTATGGATCGATGACGATAGCGCAACAGCAGCATTATGGATCCCTGACACGAGTAAATTTGCACCAGGTAAAAGGGGAAAAGGAAATTGCTTTGCATGGCTGCAAATCGAAGATCTCACCCTGGTCAGTTGCTATCTCACACCTAGCGACAGTATTGAAGACTTCGAAGAAAAACTGAACGGCATTGAGGATTTTATTCGTACCATCCGAGGGCACCTTATAGTCGCAGGAGACCTAAATGCCAAAGCTGTTGAGTGGGGAATGCGGATAACTGATACAAGAGGAAGAAGAATTGTTAGCATGATGGCCAGAGCTGGACTGATCGCGGCAAACACGGGAAATACTCCCACATTCAGACGACCTAGATGCGAAGGCACCATCCCTGATGTTACCCTTGTAGCGGAAAGGACACTGCGTAGGATCGCCGAATGGAAGGTTCTCGAGACATACACGGGCAGTGATCATCAGTACATTTCGTTCAGTATCGAGACAGGACGCTACAAGAGGTAGCGGAGAGGGACAGCGATATACGGCGACGACTCGCAAATGGAACAGCGGAAAGCTGATCGCAGAAATTCTATTAATGGAAATAGAGCAAAGAATGCGCGCAGTCCCGGAAAATCAAAATGCGTCCAGAGCAGCGGAGGTCTTAATAAGTGAAATACAACGAAGCTGTGATAAGGCGATGCCGCGAATAGGAGCGAGCAGGGAAAGAAGAAAGGCAGTGCACTGGTGGAACGACGACATCGCAAGGGCAAGACGCGAGTGCTGTATATGTAGAAGAAGACTCACTAGGGCCAGACGACGAGGCGATGCCGAGAACGAAAGAAACATCTATAGAGCGGCAAAGAGGCAACTGCACAGGCAAATTTTCAATAGCAAGAAAAGGTTATGGGAGTCGCTGCGAGAAGATATTAACTCAAATCCTTGGGGAATGGGTTATAAAATTGTTATGGGGAAACTCTGCTCTAGAGGCGCCACTCCAATAATGAATGCAGACAAAATGTCGAGGATTGTAAGATCGCTCTTCCCCGAGCACGATAACCTGGTGGAGGAATTGGCACTTGCTGACGATATAAACATCCCGCTATTCACAAAAGAAGAGCTTATTACTGCTGCTTCGAAGCTTAAACCTGGAAAAACGCCAGGCCATGATGGCATACCATCCGAAGTGATAAGGGAGATAGCATATAAGTGCCCAGAATTACTCCTTAAAACTTTCAATAAGTGCCTTGTAGAGGGAACGTTTCCAAGGATATGGAAAGTACAGAGACTTGTACTTATAAGCAAGGGAAAAGGAGACCCAGATTCACCATCAGATTACAGACCACTTTGCATGCTCGACACAGCTGGTAAGCTGCTAGAAAGGCTTATTAAACCAAGATTAATGGAAGCCATTGACGTAAAGGGCGGCTTATCCGATAGACAACATGGCTTTCGACCGGGTAGGTCCACCCTAGGAGCCTTGAGAGACGTTGTCCACGCTTTTGAAGCTGCACAGGGAGTTAATCACTTCAGCAGGCCACTCATACTACTCGCGACTCTCGACGTCAGAAACGCCTTCAACAGCCTTAGATGGAAGGATGTCTTTCATGCACTCGAAAACCGCTTTCAGGTGCCCCTATACCTGAGAAAGATTATAAGGAGCTATCTTAGCAACAGAGAGCTGATATACAATACAAGCGATGGGCAGCGAAATATTAGGCTCACATCGGGTGCAGCACAGGGCTCTATCCTTGGACCAGACTTGTGGAATATAAGTTACGATAGCATATTAAGGATGGAAATGCCGCAGGATACTTTCCTTGTGGGATATGCGGATGATATAGCAGCAGTGATCAGCGCTAGGAACACCGAGGGAGGCCGAACGCAAACTCAGACAGGTTATGATCAGAACAACGACTTGGATGGACTCTCATGGACTCAGCTTAGCTACCCACAAGACGGAATTGCTTATACTTACCAGGCGACACATACCGACTGAGATTGAACTTAACGTTGGTGGGATCACCCTGCATACCAGAAGATGTCTGAACTACTTGGGCATAAGGTTGGACCCGAGAATGACATATTCCAACCAGATACAACATACAGCTGCAAAAGCGGCCAGGATTACAGCGCAGCTCAGCCGGCTAATGGCCAACATAGGTGGCCCCACTCAGAACAAGCGTAGACTGCTGATGGAGACGAGTAGCAGTATCCTGCTCTACGGGTGCGAAATATGGGGAGAAGCAATAAGGTGGAGAGAGAGGGCAAATGCTCTTCTAGCAGTACAGCGAACTTCTGCATTGAGAATAACGTCAGCATACCGCACAGTCTCGGGGGCGGCAGTACTTGTCATAGCCGGTGAAGTCCCTATTGATCTGAGGATACGAGAACGAAGACAGATATGGATGAGAAAGCAGAACAACACGTTGGAACAGCTGCAGGAAGAACAAATTAGACGCGGTACCTTGCAAGCTTGGCAGGCAAGATGGACGGCTGAGACCAAGGGCAGATGGACAGCCAGACTCATTCCTCATATAGAGAGCTGGCTTAAAAGAGAGACAGGGGAGGTTAGTTACTATTTAACCCAAATGCTCTCGGAACACGGATACTTCCGAAAGTATTTGCACAAGATGGGAAAATGTGGGACTCCTTACTGCCTGTACGAAGAAGAGGACCATATCGATGACGCGGAGCACACCTTTTTCAAGTGCTCAAGATGGGTGCAGCAGCGAAGGGAACTGGAGGGCAGAATAGGTCAAATGACCGTGGCAAATCTAGTCCCTACGATGCTGAGCGATGAAGCAAGCTGGAACATAGTAAGGAGATACTGCGAAGAGATACTACGGTTAAAAAAGAAAGACCTGGATGCTGCACACTGAGGTAAAGAATGGGGTAAGCGGCGGCCTGGACGCGGGCAAGGAGACGGGTGTGGCTGATGTAGCCAACAGGGAACCACCCCGAAGTAATGCTAGACGCGGTCCCGGGGTGGAAGAAATCCCAGATGGAGGTAGGTTTTTAGTGGAATCACCACATACCGAATGCGACGGCATTTGATGATCCGAAGGGATTTTCCTACCATGGAAAAAAAAAATTATTATTATTATTATTATTATTATTATTATTATTATTATTATTATTATTATTATTATTATTATTATTATTATTAATTATTATTATTATTATTATTATTATTATTATTATTATTATTATTATTATTATTATTATTATTATTATTATTATTATTATTATTATTATTATTATTATTATTATTATTATTATTATTATTATTATTATTATTATTATTATTATTATTATTATTATTATTATTATTATTATTATTATTATTATTATTATTATTATTATTATTATTATTATTATTATTATTATTATTATTATTATTATTATTATTATTATTATTATTATTATTATTATTATTATTATTATTATTATTATTATTATTATTATTATTATTATTATTATTATTATTATTATTATTATTATTATTATTATTATTATTATTATTATTATTATTATTATTATTATTATTATTATTATTATTATTATTATTATTATTATTATTATTATTATTATTATTATTATTATTATTATTATTATTATTATTATTATTATTATTATTATTATTATTATTTATTATTATTATTATTATTATTATTATTATTATTATTATTATTATTATTATTATTATTATTATTATTATTATTATTATTATTATTATTATTATTATTATTATTATTATTATTATTATTATTATTATTATTATTATTATTATTATTATTATTATTATTATTATTATTATTATTATTATTATTATTATTATTATTATTATTATTATTATTATTATTATTATTATTATTATTATTATTATTATTATTATTATTATTATTATTATTATTATTATTATTATTATTATTATTATTATTATTATTATTATTATTATTATTATTATTATTATTATTATTATTATTATTATTATTATTATTATTATTATTATTATTATTATTATTAATTATTATTATTATTATTATTATTATTATTATTATTATTATTATTATTATTATTATTATTATTATTATTATTATTATTATTATTATTATTATTATTATTATTATTATTATTATTATTATTATTATTATTATTATTATTATTATTATTATTATTATTATTTATTATTATTATTATTATTATTATTATTATTATTATTATTATTATTATTATTATTATTATTATTATTATTATTATTATTATTATTATTATTATTATTATTATTATTATTATTATTATTATTATTATTATTATTATTATTATTATTATTATTATTATTATTATTATTATTATTATTATTATTATTATTATTATTATTATTATTATTATTATTATTATTATTATTATTATTATTATTATTATTATTATTATTATTATTATTAATATTATTATTATTATTATTATTATTATTATTATTATTATTATTATTATTATTATTATTATTATTATTATTATTATTATTATTATTATTATTATTATTATTATTATTATTATTATTATTATTATTATTATATATTATTATTATTATTATTATTATTATTATTATTATTATTATTATTATTATTATTATTATTATTATTATTATTATTATTATTATTATTATTATTATTATTATTATTATTATTATTATTATTATTATTATTATTATTATTATTATTATTATTATTATTATTATTATTATTATTATTATTATTATTATTATTATTATTATTATTATTATTATTATTATTATTATTATTATTATTATTATTATTATTATTATTATTATTATTATTATATTATTATTAATATTATTATTATTATTATTATTATTATTATTATTATTATTATTATTATTATTATATTATTATTATTATTATTATTATTATTATTATTATTATTATTATTATTATTATTATTATTATTATTATTATTATTATTATTATTATTATTATTATTATTATTATTATTATTATTATTATTATTATTATTATTATTATTATTATTATTATTATTATTATTATTATTATTATTATTATTATTATTATTATTATTATTATTATTATTATTATTATTATTATTATTATTATTATTATTATTATTATTATTATTATTATTATTATTATTATTATTATTATTATTATTATTATTATTATTATTATTATTATTATTATTATTATTATTATTATTATTATTATTATTATTATTATTATTATTAATATTATTATTATTATTATTATTATTATTATTATTATATTATTATTATTATTATTATTATTATTATTATTATTATTATTATTATTATTATTATTATTATTATTATTATTATTATTATTATTATTATTATTATTATTATTATTATTATTATTATTATTATTATTATTATTATTATTATTATTATTATTATTATTATTATTATTATTATTATTATTATTATTATTATTATTATTATTATTATTATTATTATTATTATTATTATTATTATTATTATTATTATTATTATTATTATTATTATTATTATTATTATTATTATTATTATTATTATTATTATTATTATTATTATTATTATTATTATTATTATTATTATTATTATTATTATTATTATTATTATTATTATTATTATTATTATTATTATTATTATTATTATTATTATTATTATTATTATTATTATTATTATTATTATTATTATTATTATTATTATTATTATTATTATTATTATTATTATTATTATTATTATTATTATTATTATTATTATTATTATTATTATTATTATTATTATTATTATTATTATTATTATTATTATTATTATTATTATTATTATTATTATTATTATTATTATTATTATTATTATTATTATTATTATTATTATTATTATTATTATTATTATTATTATTATTATTATTATTATTATTATTATTATTATTATTATTATTATTATTATTATTATTATTATTATTATTATTATTATTATTATTATTATTATTATTATTATTATTATTATTATTATTATTATTATTATTATTATTATTATTATTATTATTATTATTATTATTATTATTATTATTATTATTATTATTATTATTATTATTATTATTATTATTATTATTATTATTATTATTATTATTATTATTATTATTATTATTATTATTATTATTATTATTATTATTATTATTATTATTATTATTATTATTATTATTATTATTATTATTATTATTATTATTATTATTATTATTATTATTATTATTATTATTATTATTATTATTATTATTATTATTATTATTATTATTATTATTATTATTATTATTATTATTATTATTATTATTATTATTATTATTATTATTATTATTATTATTATTATTATTATTATTATTATATTATTATTATTATTATTATTATTATTATTATTATTATTATTATTATTATTATTATTATTATTATTATTATTATTATTATTATTATTATTATTATTATTATTATTATTATTATTATTATTATTATTATTATTATTATTATTATTATTATTATTATTATTATTATTATTATTATTATTATTATTATTATTATTATTATTATTATTATTATTATTATTATTATTATTATTATTATTATTATTATTATTATTATTATTATTATTATTATTATTATTATTATTATTATTATTATTATTATTATTATTATTATTATTATTATTATTATTATTATTATTATTATTATTATTATTATTATTATTATTATTATTATTATTATTATTATTATTATTATTATTATTATTATTATTATTATTATTATTATTATTATTATTATTATTATTATTATTATTATTATTATTATTATTATTATTATTATTATTATTATTATTATTATTATTATTATTATTATTATTATTATTATTATTATTATTATTATTATTATTATTATTATTATTATTATTATTATTATTATTATTATTATTATTATTATTATTATTATTATTATTATTATTATTTATTATTATTATTATTATTATTATTATTATTATTATTATTATTATTATTATTATTATTATTATTATTATTATTATTATTATTATTATTATTATTATTATTATTATTATTATTATTATTATTATTATTATTATTATTATTATTATTATTATTATTATTATTATTATTATTATTATTATTATTATTATTATTATTATTATTATTATTATTATTATTATTATTATTATTATTATTATTATTATTATTATTATTATTATTATTATTATTATTATTCTTTCGACAATCGAATAGCTCGGACGTGTTTTTTAGTAAGCGGAAGTATTGAGAGAAAAAAGAAATTATTATTAATAGGTAAATTGGTAATAGGTAACTTTATCTTTTCTCTGTTGTGAGTATATTAGATAAGGGGTGGATATGGACCCTATTCGCCCAAGCAATGGGCATATGAGACCACGGCCGCCTTTAATTGTTGATGCTACCCCGGTAGGGAGGTTGGCCGGGGTAATGGATGGAGGTGCAGGCAATATGGGCAAAGAAGATAAGGTAAACGCGGATGCTTTCAAGAAGAGTAATAAAGTTGCACGGTCTCCTCCTGGAACACCTCTGGGTATACCCACCGGAACTGCCAGCTACATTGGTCTACGACCAATAAGGGTCTTAGCTAGGGATGAGGAAACTGTTGTTACTACACAGGGTGACTCTGAGGGTCAAACGCAACCGCAGATGTCACCACGGGAAGAACTTATCTACAGGGCGAGAACAGCTGAGGAACAGGGTTTGCAGGAGTGCAGAGCAGTGCTTATTAGTATGAGGTCAGCCCTTACGAAGCAGAGAAATATCAGTATGGATATCAAAAAAGGTGTATCGGAACTTGATGAACTACTGGATGTCATAAATAATCACCGAAGGAGCTGGAAAATAGCAGAGAAGGAGTTGAAGCTGGGCAACAGATTGCTAAAATCCTTTGCTAATAAGGAGCAAATTGTAACCGTGGAGGAAGACGCCACACCCACTTCGAACAAGAGAACGGCTTCCAGCCCGGTCATGGATGACACGGGGAAAAAGCACAAAGCAGGTGAGCAAGAAGGTAACTGGCAACCTGTAATGAAAAAGAAGAAACCAACGGGGAAAAGTAACCGAGGACAGAAGAAAAACGAAGATGAGCGAATACCCGTCGCCTCAAGCGGAAAATCGGTCAGTAAGGAGAAACTTCGGAAAATTTGGCCCAAACATCGACCGGACGCAGTGGTAGTGAAACCGACCAAGGGCCACAGCTATGCGGATGTCCTGAGGAGACTAAAAGAGAATGTGAGGCCAGAGGATGCAGACATCAGGGTCCGTTCAATTCGCAAGACCAAAGCTGGTGCCTTGCTCTTGGAGGTAGCACACGGGGGTAAAGTAGAACAGTTCTCTGAGGCCATTAAAGAATCTCTGAAGGAAGCCGCTGAGGTGAGGGATCTAAGGCCAAAAACTACCATAGAGATCCGAGATATAGACTGCACCTCTACAAAGGAGGATATCATTGCTGCTGTATGTAGGACGACCGATACAATAGAAGGGGATATAACCGTCCGATTGACTAACCTGAACATATGGGACCAAAGAAGAGCCTTTGTGGATATTCCAACGAGTGGTGCAAAACGGCTGCTGAGGGCGGAACGCATTAAAATTGGGTGGACTTACTGCAGGCTGAGGTACCGGGAGGAAAGCAAGCGTTGTTTCAAGTGCTTCGGGCTGGGACACGAGCAAAGAGAATGTCGTGGGACGGATAGGAAGGCAAAGGGTATATGTATAAGATGTGGCGAAGAGGGGACACATGTTGAAACAGTGCGAAAATCAACCCAAATGCTGCATCTGCATGGAACAGGGCAAATCTCCGACGGATCACCTACCAGGTTCAAGAAGCTGCAAAGCCGATAGACAGTCATGAAAATCCTTCAGCTTAACATGCATAGGAGTAAAGTAGCAGACGCACTGCTGCCACAGATTATGATGGAGGAAAGAGCGGTCATCGCCATTATCAGTGAGCAATACAGCAGGAAGAGCGGGCTATGGATCGATGACGATAGCGCAACAGCAGCATTATGGATCCCTGACACGAGTAAATTTGCACCAGGTAAAAGGGGAAAAGGAAATTGCTTTGCATGGCTGCAAATCGAAGATCTCACCCTGGTCAGTTGCTATCTCACACCTAGCGACAGTATTGAAGACTTCGAAGAAAAACTGAACGGCATTGAGGATTTTATTCGTACCATCCGAGGGCACCTTATAGTCGCAGGAGACCTAAATGCCAAAGCTGTTGAGTGGGGAATGCGGATAACTGATACAAGAGGAAGAAGAATTGTTAGCATGATGGCCAGAGCTGGACTGATCGCGGCAAACACGGGAAATACTCCCACATTCAGACGACCTAGATGCGAAGGCACCATCCCTGATGTTACCCTTGTAGCGGAAAGGACACTGCGTAGGATCGCCGAATGGAAGGTTCTCGAGACATACACGGGCAGTGATCATCAGTACATTTCGTTCAGTATCGAGACAGACGCTACAAGAGGTAGCGGAGAGGGACAGCGATATACGGCGACGACTCGCAAATGGAACAGCGGAAAGCTGATCGCAGAAATTCTATTAATGGAAATAGAGCAAAGAATGCGCGCAGTCCCGGAAAATCAAAATGCGTCCAGAGCAGCGGAGGTCTTAATAAGTGAAATACAACGAAGCTGTGATAAGGCGATGCCGCGAATAGGAGCGAGCAGGGAAAGAAGAAAGGCAGTGCACTGGTGGAACGACGACATCGCAAGGGCAAGACGCGAGTGCTGTATATGTAGAAGAAGACTCACTAGGGCCAGACGACGAGGCGATGCCGAGAACGAAAGAAACATCTATAGAGCGGCAAAGAGGCAACTGCACAGGCAAATTTTCAATAGCAAGAAAAGGTTATGGGAGTCGCTGCGAGAAGATATTAACTCAAATCCTTGGGGAATGGGTTATAAAATTGTTATGGGGAAACTCTGCTCTAGAGGCGCCACTCCAATAATGAATGCAGACAAAATGTCGAGGATTGTAAGATCGCTCTTCCCCGAGCACGATAACCTGGTGGAGGAATTGGCACTTGCTGACGATATAAACATCCCGCTATTCACAAAAGAAGAGCTTATTACTGCTGCTTCGAAGCTTAAACCTGGAAAAACGCCAGGCCATGATGGCATACCATCCGAAGTGATAAGGGAGATAGCATATAAGTGCCCAGAATTACTCCTTAAAACTTTCAATAAGTGCCTTGTAGAGGGAACGTTTCCAAGGATATGGAAAGTACAGAGACTTGTACTTATAAGCAAGGGAAAAGGAGACCCAGATTCACCATCAGATTACAGACCACTTTGCATGCTCGACACAGCTGGTAAGCTGCTAGAAAGGCTTATTAAACCAAGATTAATGGAAGCCATTGACGTAAAGGGCGGCTTATCCGATAGACAACATGGCTTTCGACCGGGTAGGTCCACCCTAGGAGCCTTGAGAGACGTTGTCCACGCTTTTGAAGCTGCACAGGGAGTTAATCACTTCAGCAGGCCACTCATACTACTCGCGACTCTCGACGTCAGAAACGCCTTCAACAGCCTTAGATGGAAGGATGTCTTTCATGCACTCGAAAACCGCTTTCAGGTGCCCCCTATACCTGAGAAAGATTATAAGGAGCTATCTTAGCAACAGAGAGCTGATATACAATACAAGCGATGGGCAGCGAAATATTAGGCTCACATCGGGTGCAGCACAGGGCTCTATCCTTGGACCAGACTTGTGGAATATAAGTTACGATAGCATATTAAGGATGGAAATGCCGCAGGATACTTTCCTTGTGGGATATGCGGATGATATAGCAGCAGTGATCAGCGCTAGGAACACCGAGGAGGCCGAACGCAAACTCAGACAGGTTATGATCAGAACAACGACTTGGATGGACTCTCATGGACTCAGCTTAGCTACCCACAAGACGGAATTGCTTTATACTTACCAGGCGACACATACCGACTGAGATTGAACTTAACGTTGGTGGGATCACCCTGCATACCAGAAGATGTCTGAAACTACTTGGGCATAAGGTTGGACCCGAGAATGACATATTCCAACCAGATACAACATACAGCTGCAAAAGCGGCCAGGATTACAGCGCAGCTCAGCCGGCTAATGGCCAACATAGGTGGCCCCACTCAGAACAAGCGTAGACTGCTGATGGAGACGAGTAGCAGTATCCTGCTCTACGGGTGCGAAATATGGGGAGAAGCAATAAGGTGGAGAGAGAGGGCAAATGCTCTTCTAGCAGTACAGCGAACTTCTGCATTGAGAATAACGTCAGCATACCGCACAGTCTCGGGGGCGGCAGTACTTGTCATAGCCGGTGAAGTCCCTATTGATCTGAGGATACGAGAACGAAGACAGATATGGATGAGAAAGCAGAACAACACGTTGGAACAGCTGCAGGAAGAACAAATTAGACGCGGGTACCTTGCAAGCTTGGCAGGCAAGATGGACGGCTGAGACCAAGGGCAGATGGACAGCCAGACTCATTCCTCATATAGAGAGCTGGCTTAAAAGAGAGACAGGGGAGGTTAGTTACTATTTAACCCAAATGCTCTCGGAACACGGATACTTCCGAAAGTATTTGCACAAGATGGGAAAATGTGGGACTCCTTACTGCCTGTACGAAGAAGAGGACCATATCGATGACGCGGAGCACACCTTTTTCAAGTGCTCAAGATGGGTGCAGCAGCGAAGGGAACTGGAGGGCAGAATAGGTCAAATGACCGTGGCAAATCTAGTCCCTACGATGCTGAGCGATGAAGCAAGCTGGAACATAGTAAGGAGATACTGCGAAGAGATACTACGGTTAAAAAAGAAAGACCTGGATGCTGCACACTGAGGTAAAGAATGGGTAAGCGGCGGCCTGGACGCGGGCAAGGAGACGGGTGTGGCTGATGTAGCCAACAGGGAACCACCCCGAAGTAATGCTAGACGCGGTCCCGGGGTGGAAGAAATCCCAGATGGAGGTAGGTTTTTAGTGGAATCACCACATACCGAATGCGACGGCATTTGATGATCCGAAGGGATTTTCCTACCATGGAAAAAAAAAAAAATTATTATTATTATTATTATTATTATTATTATTATTATTATTATTATTATTATTATTATTATTATTATTATTATTATTATTATTATTATTATTATTATTATTATTATTATTATTATTATTATTATTATTATTATTATTATTATTATTATTATTATTATTATTATTATTATTATTATTATTATTATTATTATTATTATTATTATTATTATTATTATTATTATTATTATTATTATTATTATTATTATTATTATTATTATTATTATTATTATTATTATTATTATTATTATTATTATTATTATTATTATTATTATTATTATTATTATTATTATTATTATTATTATTATTATTATTATTATTATTATTATTATTATTATTATTATTATTATTATTATTATTATTATTATTATTATTATTATTATTATTATTATTATTATTATTATTATTATTATTATTATTATTATTATTATTATTATTATTATTATTATTATTATTATTATTATTATTATTATTATTATTATTATTATTATTATTATTATTATTATTATTATTATTATTATTATTATTATTATTATTATTATTATTATTATTATTATTATTATTATTATTATTATTATTATTATTATTATTATTATTATTATTATTATTATTATTATTATTATTATTATTATTATTATTATTATTATTATTATTATTATTATTATTATTATTATTATTATTATTATTATTATTATTATTATTATTATTATTATTATTATTATTATTATTATTATTATTATTATTATTATTATTATTATTATTATTATTATTATATTATTATTATTATTATTATTATTATTATTATTATTATTATTATTATTATTATTATTATTATTATTATTATTATTATTATTATTATTATTATTATTATTATTATTATTATTATTATTATTATTATTATTTATTATTATTATTAGTTAGTTATTATTATTATTGATTATTATTATTATTTGAGTTATTATGGAGTATTAGTTATGTATGGTATTATTAGGTGTATGTATTATGTATTGGATTATGTATTATTAGTTATGTATTGGGGATTATTTATTATTGATTGATTATTATTATTATTATTATTATTATTATTATGTATTATGTATTATGTGATGTATTATTATTGGATGTAGTTGAGTTGGAATTATTATTATTATTATTATTATTATTATTATTATTATTATTATTATGTGATTATTATTATTATTATTATTATTATTATTATTATTATTATTATTATTATTATTATTATTATTATTATTATTATTATTATTATTATTATTATTATTATTATTATTATTATTATTATTATTATTATTATTATTATTATTATTATTATTATTATTATTATTATTATTATTATTATTATTATTATTATTATTATTATTATTATTATTATTATTATTATTATTATTATTATTATTATTATTATTATTATTATTATTATTATTATTATATTATTATTATTATTATTATTATTATTATTATTATTATTATTATTATTATTATTATTATTATTATTATTATTATTATTATTATTATTATTATTATTATTATTATTATTATTATTATTATTATTATTATTATTATTATTATTATTATTATTATTATTATTATATTATTATTATTATTATTATTATTATTATTATTATTATTATTATTATTATTATTATTATTATTATTATTATTATTATTATTATTATTATTATTATTATTATTATTATTATTATTATTATTATTATTATTATTATTATTATTATTATTATTATTATTATTATTATTATTATTATTATTATTATTATTATTATTATTATTATTATTATTATTATTATTATTATTATTATTATTATTATTATTATTATTATTATTATTATTATTATTATTATTATTATTATTATTATATTATTATTATTATTATTATTATTATTATTATTATTATTATTATTATTATTATTATTATTATTATTATTATTATTATTATTATTATTATTATTATTATTATTATTATTATTATTATTATTATTATTATTATTATTATTATTATTATTATTATTATTATTATTATTATTATTATTATTATTATTATTATTATTATTATTATTATTATTATTATTATTATTATTATTATTATTATTATTATTATTATTATTATTATTATT
Source organism: Wohlfahrtia magnifica (assembly GCA_023159175.1). Taxonomy (NCBI): domain Eukaryota; kingdom Metazoa; phylum Arthropoda; class Insecta; order Diptera; family Sarcophagidae; genus Wohlfahrtia; species Wohlfahrtia magnifica. The sequence goes on along the minus strand of JAKWBJ010000244.1, from coordinate 255,160 downwards.
ATTATTATTATTATTATTATTATTATTATTATTATTATTATTATTATTATTATTATTATTATTATTATTATTATTATTATTATTATTATTATTATTATTATTATTATTATTATTATTATTATTATTATTATTATTATTATTATTATTATTATTATTATTATTATTATTATTATTATTATTATTATTATTATTATTATTATTATTATTATTATTATTATTATTATTATTATTATTATTATTATTATTATTATTATTATTATTATTATTATTATTATTATTATTATTATTATTATTATTATTATTATTATTATTATTATTATTATTATTATTATTATTATTTATTATTATTATTATTATTATTATTATTATTATTATTATTATTATTATTATTATTATTATTATTATTATTATTATTATTATTATTATTATTATTATTATTATTATTATTATTATTATTATTATTATTATTATTATTATTATTATTATTATTATTATTATTATTATTATTATTATTATTATTATTATTATTATTATTATTATTATTTATTATTATTATTATTATTATTATTTATTATTATTATTATTATTATTATTATTATTATTATTATTATTATTTATTATTATTATTATTATTATTATTATTATTATTATTATTATTATTATTATTATTATTATTATTATTATTATTATTATTATTATTATTATTATTATTATTATTATTATTATTATTATTATTATTATTATTATTATTATTATTATTATTATTATTATTATTATTATTATTATTATTATTATTATTATTATTATTATTATTATTATTATTATTATTATTATTATTATTATTAATTATTATTATTATTATTATTATTATTATTATTATTATTATTATTATTATTATTAATTATTATTATTATTATTATTATTATTATTATTATTATTATTATTATTATTATTATTATTATTATTATTATTATTATTATTATTATTATTATTATTATTATTATTATTATTATTATTATTATTATTATTATTATTATTATTATTATTATTATTATTATTATTATTATTATTATTATTATTATTATTATTATTATTATTATTATTATTATTATTATTATTATTATTATTATTATTATTATTATTATTATTATTATTATTATTATTATTATTATTATTATTATTATTAATTATTATTATTATTATTATTATTATTATTATTATTATTATTATTATTATTATTATTATTATTATTATTATTATTATTATTATTATTATTATTATTATTATTATTATTATTATTATTATTATTATTATTATTATTATTATTATTATTATTATTATTATTATTATTATTATTATTATTATTATTATTATTATTATTATTATTATTATTATTATTATTATTATTATTATTATTATTATTATTATTATTATTATTATTATTATTATTATTATTATTATTATTATTATTATTATTATTATTATTATTATTATTATTATTATTATTATTATTATTATTATTATTATTATTATTATTATTATTATTATTATTATTATTATTATTATTATTATTATTATTATTATTATTATTATTATTATTATTATTATTATTATATTATTATTATTATTATTATTATTATTATTATTATTATTATTATTATTATTATTATTATTATTATTATTATTATTATTATTATTATTATTATTATTATTATTATTATTATTATTATTATTATTATTATTATTATTATTATTATTATTATTATTATTATTATTATTATTATTATTATTATTATTATTATTATTATTATTATTATTATTATTATTATTATTATTATTATTATTATTATTATTATTATTATTATTATTATTTATTTATTTATTTATTTATTTATTTATTTTTTTTTTTTTGAGTTGACACTATTTTAGTAAATGAGCGATATGTTTTATGAGTACTAAAATGTGCACAATAATATTATTCTTAGAAAAGAGATTTGGCCTGTACGTAAATGCATCACGACGGCAAACTTTTGCTATAGAAAAAAAATGATACACTATTAATGCATATAAATTTGCGGCAGCACTACCTTTTGTTTTATATCTATACTTATATCAAATTTACATACATTACTAGAAAATTAATTTAACTAGATTTTAAATCTTGCACAATAACCAATGCGCTTACAAAACCTTTCTTAAACGTCAAGTAAGATGTTAGTTTCACGTGACTGACACGTAAGAAAAAAATATGTTTTAGAATTGCCTTTGATTATTAACCAAACTATAATAATTATAACAATTACACGAAATAATAATATTTTTTTTTTATTAATTTTATAAGTTTAGTTTTTAATTTCATCGAAGAAGCATTATAAAAATTAAACTTCAAAGTAGGAAAAAAACAAATAAAAAAAAAAACAATTTTTGAAAAAAGGAATTCATATTGTTTACCGTTATCAATTTAAAATTGAACTGCAAAACGCGAAGTGTTTCATAACGTATTATATAGAAGGATTCAAATCCCTAAAAAATAAATTTAACAATTAGATAAGAACACATGAACAGAATCTCGGCAAGAAATTTCACAGCATTTAATAAGATCCATAATGCCACAGATGTCAGCAGTACGGACATACCAAAACTTATTGTAATAAACCATACAGGAGTGCTAAATGTGGAGAAAGTCACAAAACTGCAAAAGGACAAAAGGCAACTAAGTTAGTACTAAGTGTATCAGCTGCGACGATTCTCATCTCACGAGTTGCAGAGGTTGTATTGTTTACCAGGAATTAAAGAAAAAATCATAATAATTCAAATATTTATGAACAGAGAAAATCACAAATGACCTCTTAAAAAGAAAAACATTCAAGAAACATATTTTAAAAATAATTCATCATTTACCAGTGCTGTCAAATTTTTATGATCAGAGCGCGCAGACCTCCTATTCCAAAGGCGCTAAAAATTATAATTTATGTAACTATTTGCGATCAAAACGCGTTAAAACTACTTAAAAACAAAAAAAAAAAAAAATACTAAATTTGTAAAAAAATATTAATATTATTTAAATTTTTATGATTTTTTTTCAATGATTTTCAAAAGTAAAATTAAATACAACAACTTGAAAACTTTTTTTCATTTTTGGCTTCAGTTGTAATATTAAGAAAATACTTACCTTTTAGAGCTGATGCTAAACAAGATTGTGTTCTTTCTCCATTACTGTTTACCGTTGTCCTCTATTATTAGTTGCAACGTGATATAACCTAGGAACTAAACACAAAGTTGGAATACCTGAAATATGCATACAATATCTATCTCCTGGCTCTCAGCCATTGCGACTTGCAATGAAAGCTGGATTATATATAGGCGGAATTATATAGAGCAGGCTTGCGGGTAAACATCTCCAAAACCAATATTATGCAAATCAACACAACGATCAACAACGCAACGATCTTCCGAATTGGAAGTAGAAATTTGGGAGATTTGCCGTTTTTTGCTATTTCGTTAGTATCCTTAAGAATTCTGAAGATTCCAGAGTTGATATTCAGAACAGATTGAATCTAGGCAGTCAATCTTTTGGCAGACTGATTGTTATAGGGCATTCTCTACATATCTTTCCAAAAACGAAAATTAACATGTTTTGCACGTGTGTGAAGTAGTATGGTTGCGAGTTATGGAATGCGGCTATGATTTTGTCAATGCCATTCAGAAATTTATAAACCGCTGTCTACGGCGCATTTTTAAAATATTCTGGCCAGAAACAAGAACTCACCAAGTTCCTGTAATTAGGGTAATTGTGAGAAGGAAATCGACGACTTAACGGAACTGGCAATTTATTGGAAAACACAGGGAGCCCATTCCTAGAGAAGACAGATTGACACGGAATGGATTGACTTGATTCCCTTAGAATTTTTATAGGATCTAAGAATAACAACTTACAAGTTTAGTATTGTAACTAAATAATTAAAATTTCTAGCCTTCTTTAAAATATTTTATTTTTTTTATTTTACTTACAACAACTTATAAGTCTTGAAAAATGCGCTCTTATGCGCTCTTGGAACAACGTAATTTTTAATGAGTTTATTGAATTTAGAGGCTTTCTATTTTTTACAAAAAAGTTGCAGAACAGCGCTAACCTTGCGCGTTTTTTAAAAAAACTGCTAAAGAGAAAAAATGCATCCTTTTTGTAGTTGAAACGCGCTAAATATAGCGCGAGAGGCGCTGAATTGACAACACTGTCATTTATACCAAATCTCTCATATGTAGAAACCCTTAAAAGTAATACAAATATCAGCCAAAAAACCGCCGATTAATTTTGGTGTAAAAGCCAGCTAGGACTATGCTGTAATTTTCTGATTATTTAGCGTTCCTTGTTATTATTTAACTTTAATTTGAAATATTTTTTGGTTATATTTGTTATCTGATTTTTCTTTTTCGTGTTTTTTAATTATGTATTACACACTATTACGACTATGATTAATTATTGCTGATATTTGGGTTAAAAATGTTCCTTTTTTATGATGAAAACTTAGCAATTGTCTCTAATTTTCACTTTAGATAATAAATCTATGAACCACAAATTAGACTGAAAAATCACTTCACTTGATTAATTATTATTTAAATTTTCAACCTTTTTGATCAGTATCGAAGTTAAACTATTAAACAAAAATTTAAATAATAATTGAGATGCAATGAATATACATATGTATGTATGAGTATAATTTCCAGTTTTATTCATTTTTCAAATCCATATTCATATAAATATACATACGTAGATACATACATATGTATGTATATTATATACTTGTTTGTTTATTTGGCAGTCAATCGAAAACAGGCTTATTTTGTTTAAATTTGCTAAGCAGGATATGATCCGGCTAACGAACTAGGCTATACTGTTTTTAAAGTTGGATATGATGGAAAGCGGGCCAAATTAGTTGTTGTCTATATTGCAAACTTATTAAATTAGCCAACCTAAAAGTATGCGATCACACAGTTGTCGTAATGCACCAATTTTAAACAATTTTTATTGTGCAAAATTGAGGCACAATAAAGAAATTATTTCAATCAAATTCTCCGCAGTCACATGATTGCCCCCGTTTAACTAAATTTCATTGCCGCAAATTAGCGCAAAACGATAAAATGGAATAAATTGCAGCCTTTTACTTACACGATTGTTCTAGTATAGTGTAAATATGAGAAACAGCGGTCGTACTAGATTGTAAATTTTATTTTATTTCAATAAATTACAAAAAGAATATAATTTAATCCTCTAAAGTAAAAATGATATTGTTACTAAAAAAAAAAAATACAACACTGCATTGTGGGATTTTGGTATATATCAAGTTGGTATATATCGAAGTTGCCACACCGAATATATTTACGTTACATTTGAATTAGCGGATATGGAAATAGAAGATGTCAGTTAGTGATCGTTTGGCTGTTGTTAGATAAAGATATGTTAAAGCGGAAATAAAAGTGTTATTTAGTGAATATTAAGTTGTTGTAAAACGTATAAAAGTTATTGTATTGTAAATAAAAATATAACAGTATAACAAGAAATAAAACGGTGTTTATTTTATTTTAACGCAATTTAAACGAACTCAAACTTTTTAAAAATGTTAAAACGTAACAATATGTTCTCTAAAAAAAATAATAATTGCATCGGCTTTGATTATCGTGTAAAAAGTAAAAATAATAAAAAAGAAATAGTAAAAGTTTGTGATGTAATTTACATATATGTAAATAATAAAAAAATCCATATATTAAGGGATGACAATTATAAATACCGTATAAACAAGTGTTTTTTCAGAATGAAATCAATTAAAAAATAAAAATTTGTGAGTATTGGTTTCTTCAATTGCCGCACAAGAATACTATAAATATTGGTGTATTTTTGGCCTTTATATTGGTGCATGATTTCTTTTTTTCGCACCAGATTTGCATTTGATTGGGATAAATAAGCACAAAAATATTGTGAGCTGCCGTATGAGTCAATAAATTATGTAATCACACGATTGGGATAAAAAATTGATTATTTATTGGTGCATTACGACAATCGTGTGATCCTACCTTAAAAATTTTCTTTTAGGAAAACGAGCAAAACTAGTGATATTAATCTGAAGAGACACTTATTTTTTCTTCTTAAAGCAATTTTTTGATTGCTAACAGTCATCAACAACGTTGTCGTTGTATTTTCTTATAAAAATAAATAGGTATAAAAATAAATGGATCGGGACAAAAGGGAACGCTTATACCATTTATATTATATGTATATATGTATTTGAAGGTGGTTTTAACCATTACAATTCCATTGGAATTAATAATTCTTTAGTTTAATATTTTCAATCTTTTAACTTTTTTCATCCTCCGTAATGATTCACTTAAAAAATTCCGATTTTGTTGCGTTTCACTGATTATAATTCGATCAATAAAATTTTTTAGATCAATTAACGCGGTTTCTTTGAATAGTCAGTGTTTTCTAAATGATTTTAAAGCATTATATGATTGATAGCGCAGTAGCGCAGTGACTCTTTAATATCGAAACAATCTTGACAATCTTTTGGTCTAGGCATTCACTCACAGCATTCTATTCTTATAATTTACAAATTTTCAGCATGTTTTTACAACTTCTTTTAATTTTTCATATTAAAAAGTATCACATAACGTATTTTTTCAGACATTTTATACATTTTCAAATCAATATAATTTTGTACACTAGCGACGAATTATAAAACTCTATTGACCAAAAATGTATATTGAAATGTCATCTTTTAAACAAGTGCTCAGTTTGCTTAATCAATGTATTTTTTCTCGATTTATGGAAACAATTTTATATGAATAATAAACATACCACAGGCGATTACGTTTACAACAGCGAAGGTACAAAACCAACAGAAGAGTAAATTTCATATGTAACTAACTTTTTGAAACATTAAAAGAAGCAAAGCTACATATAATCAAATTAACTTTCTACTTAACACTTATGACGTCGTTAAACGTCAGTAAAATTACGAAATATCAATAATTTTTTAAAGGCAACATTTTCAGATATAAACACAGTACCTTGTATTAAATTTTTTTAAAAGTGAACATGCAAAAGAAATGAAAACAAAGTGCAATATTTTTAACTTTTATGTCAAACTCATATGAAAAAAAAAATATAAATTCACTAATATCAGCATTAGCCAAACGTAGAAATCGTAAATGTATCGTAAATGTAAATATAACGTAAATGTAAACGTTTTGCTACTTATAGAACACTTAAAAACGTGTCATATGTTTTTGTCAATTTGTGTATATATGTAAGTAATTAAAAATTGAAAGGAAACAGCTATTTAAATCACAGTGATGGGTATTATAAATATTTGAATTGTGTACATTTTGAAAAGTACCAAATATGTTTAAATAGTATTTTTTATCTACGTATATAAAAATATATAATCATATATGTACATATTTACAAATATAAAATACAACAAATTATATACCAAATTATAGTCAAAAAAGCTCATATGGAGTATAAAGTTATTTATCAGATAAATGCTATTTTATAAAAAGTCAACATACAAAAGTTTTCCTTTCCCCCCTAGTTCACGATAGACCAATGTAACCAAAATTTTTGCATACAAATTTAAAATTTTGCTTATCAAAATTTCAAGATACTACTGAATTAAATGCTGAAACTAAGTGGCCTACATCCCGGAAACTAGTCGTTGCTGATTTAAAGTTCTTTTTAATTTTATCTAAGAATTACATACATACATAATTGTTTATCTGTCATTAGCCCGAAAATGTTTTCTTGTCACCTAAGAATGTTTATTAAAGCTAATTTTTTAGTTTATTCCTTTTCCACATTACAATATACGTAAGAAGCTATTTTGTATTAAAAAATAGTAATATTTTTTTAAATCAGATTCACATTCTCTAAAATATATATAAAATTTGTTCAAATTTTTATAAATTGTTGTAAATTGCTCTTTTTAATTGTGTGCAAAAAGTGCAAAAAAAGGGTAAAAATTCCCCCATATAATTTAACTTACAAACAGCCCATCTCTGCTTGACAAATGTCACGTAACGTTGGTGTCAAATTCTATTTTCAACAGATTGGGACGTTACAGTTACATTACATTACGGTCAAGTATGCACTTTCATAGTTTTCATATAACAAAAGGGGTCAGCTGACACGACTACATTTACGGCTTCTACATTTACGTTTATCTAATTCTACCCTTAGGAAATGCAGAAACTATTGCTCCTGTGATGCTATAATTTTACTGTTTTTCGATGTCAGATTTTGCAATGTTTGTATTATTTTTGCGCAGATTTTATACGGATACTGCGCATATAGGTATATATGTTTGCTCTATTGTCCTTTTTTATTTACATTTCAGAAGGCTGAAGAGCTAAATGAATTTTTAAAAAAAGCTAAAAGCTAAATGAAAAATTTCGAAGCTAAATCGATCAATAAAAAGCAAAATTTAGCTTTAAAAAAGCTAATATGGTTTCTCTGGCAACCAGAATTCTAAAAATCAAACTTTAAAAGAATTAAATTTTTCCGTTTTTTCATAATATAAATTCAATTGGCGATAACACTCAGATGCTAGTAAGCAGAGTCTTTTGGAAATGATGTAACTCCACAATACATTTAACACACATCCCTATAAAAATTTAAATTTTCATAAAGAAATAACAAAATGTCTCAACGGGGCTTGTCAACTGCGATTACTAATCAAATTGCTCTAATGGAAGTCAAAAGAGAAATAATATTGATTTAAAGAAAAATATGTCATCCTTGTGATTGATTCGATTTCATCCTTGTGACTTTGATTCCAAAATAATTTAAAATCCTGCCTAATAAGGCGATAATATACGTAACGAATATTTTTAATACAATACTGCTCACTTACCAGTTTTCATCTCAATGGAAAAATGTGCTGAAATAGTCATGTTGTGCAAACCTAACAAGCCAGAACATGACTTAAAGTCCAATAGACCTATAAGTCTTCTATGTATGCTAAAATCTTACAATAAAGCTTGTTATAGTGTTCGGTCAGATCTTCATCGTTCCATTATTTTTTTTTTTTGTCTATTTAATTAACTATTATTGTTATTAGTAATGAATTCATTACTTTAAATCTAATTCCTTGTATCATAAGTAATTCATTCCTTTAAATGCCGTATCGGTTATTAGAGAATATCATTGTTTGCTTTTTCTTTACATTCGTATCTGTTTTTATTTACGACAATCACCCAACTCACACTATGACTTTAAATGCTTTCCTTTTTTCAATACTGTTTGAAATCTGCTTCTAAAAACCTCTTGTATTTATACTATGAATGTAAAATAATGATTTTTTTATTGCAGGGTTGATTTTTTAACTATAATTGCTTTATTTTAGATTGAAGAACAAAGCACAATAACAAAAACGAAAAAAAACGTAAAGGAGAATACACAAAAAATCACGAAATACGGAAATCGTGCCTTTTTTCTGCCATCTTTCTTCAATATTCCTCTCGCCATCAAACACGAAAGACATGTCTGACAAACATGTTTCTAAGATCATAGTGTAAATAGCGTGAATGTTAAAAGTCAAATTTGAATTGATGAAATAAAGAACATCATTCTTTTCGAGAACGTTTAAGTGCAACATCAAAACAAAATTTAAGTGTGTTTCATTTTTTTTTGTGGCAATCAAAAGAATAACGGAGCATATTTCTGCAGCATTAGACATTATCTTTATTAATTCCTCTTATCAATTAATTACAAAATTTCAGTTCACTTAATCAAATACTCATTTCTAATATACTTAGTATTTATCTAGAATATGTAACACTTAAACAAATTACAAAAATGACCCGGACATATTTTGATTAATATTACAAATGACATCTGTACCACTTATTCTCCATTTTCTCGCAAAAAAAGAAGTAAAAAAACGGGGATATTATAATACTTAAACTATCTTAAAACTACAACACAACACTTAGAACTAATACTTAAAACTAAGTAACACTATAAAATATAAGAAGATCCTTCAAACAAATCTATATTAATTAATTAACTAATATATCCTATCACTCATTGAGCCATGTTATACACCGTATCCACAAAATTAAAAGTCCTATATCTCCTGTTCATCCCCATCGTAAACTATATTCTCATCCCTCAAATTCAGCAGGCATATACATAGGTGTCAGGAAACCATCATTAGAAACTATACTACTGAACCCCTCAGATGAGACCGAGTCCTGTCAAGAAAACTAATAGCAATTCCGATAATAAGCCTATTGACCCTCTCAATACCACCAGTCTGCACGATGGGAAATTATAAACACCCCACTCATCCCTACTTCCCCTAAGACTCAAACAATATATCAGAAATCTCCACTCCGCTCTTCTCAGCCTTTCTATTTTGGAGGAGGACACTCCGTCAATTCGCCATCGACTCACCTCCAATCCTAACGTTGGGAATAAAACCCCTAGCATTCTTACATATTCCACCACTCAGGCCTTTAAAGATAATAGAGCTGCATTTCTGAATATTCGACCCAAGCCGCGATTTCCCAAAATAATCAAAGAGGGTTTCCAGGAACCGATTCAAGTTTCCCTCAGCAAGATTCGCCCTCGAATATGTCGCAGCAACCAATATGTCGTCAGCATAGATGTCCATAAGTTGTCCGTTCGGCGGTTTCGGAATACCCGCCAGGAATAGATTGTACAGGACTGGACCTAGAATCGAGTCCTGAGGTACTCCCGCTGTAATCTTGCGCGGTAGGGATCTATGCCGCCTAATCTCGACCAAAAATGACCTATTTCTATGGAAGCTAGATATATTCTCACAATCATCCTATCAAATTGTTGCCATACAAGCATTTTGTACGCAATCGCATCCTGCCAGACAGTGTCGAATGCTCTCTCCAAGTCCAAGCTAGCCGCTTGGTCACTCTCCTTCTATTCAAACCTCTATTAAACCTATCCGAAAACACAAGAAGCGCATGATTCACCACCAATCCTCTCTAAAGCCGAATTGGAAATCCTTCAATATCCGTCTGTTTTCAATATGTGCCCTAATTCGCTAAAATGTCTCAAAAAGCTCTCCTAAGTTCGATAATAACTATTCAACCTAATTCCTCTCAAGCCGCTCAATTGTAACTACCTCGTCGAAAGCTGCTATTTCCCCCTGAATAATACTTATCATGTTCCAGACAATTGCCCTAAGCATGTTTCTCCTATCCATTTCCATTGCCCTATGCAATCATCTCAGTATCGTCCTCCTCTGAGATATAAATTGCAATATATGAATAGGCAACCGCGACATTTCGATTGAAACTGTCCCTCCTAAAGGATCCGAAATCAAATACTCTCTCCCTTTCCATCCTCTCAAACCGACCTATCCTGACCTCTAATTCAATTGCCCTGTGATCGGACTCATAATCATGAGTCATAAGACCATCACACGACGCACTCCCGCCAGCCAGACCAAGACCAATCGTGCAAATAAAAATATCAATATAGGAACAAGCAGTTGCTGTCACGCTAGAAGGATCCCTTGTAGGCCTCACCAACAAATTAGGGGACGATACTATCAATCGTACAGTCGCCATTAGGATTCTCACCAAGCCACCCCCATTGCGGGTGTTTCGCGTTCAAGTCACCTGCTATAATCGCCTCACTATCACCTATCATACCCGAAATCCGGTTCAAGACATAATTACCCATGGGCATCGATGGCCTCAAGCCATTGATCTCCTCGTAGCTTAACTATCTTCAAAACATCTAAGTCTATGTTCAATCAATCAATTTGTGCCCTAATAGTTGTGCTATCTTGACCGACAACGTCCTAACATTGGCATTGTACATCTTAAAATAGGTGGACTGCTCTTACCATTCCTTCGGTCAGGATTCTCCATCTTAGCACCCTCCTACTTATCAGCCTTTTGCCCACTCTGAGCCTTATCTGCTTTTTCCGTTCGGTTTTTCTGTGTCTTCGGGAATTGTTTCTCATAGCTATCGCCTTTCTGGCCATTGTCCTCTTCTACACTCATTAATGCCTCACACTCAATGGGGCTGATTTCGCTTTCATCCATATCGTCCTCCTCAAGGATGCTACCATTGTCATTATCCATCAGAAGACCACTAAGTTGGTCCTGGTAATCTTTCACCATCTTTTCCAGCTTGGCAATTTGAGCACGGAGTGCACTGATAAGTTCACTCTCATTCTCGCTTTCCAAAGCCTCCTCATCAATTTTTTTCCTTTTTTTGTTCTTTTTTTCGAAATCATCTCTTCTCTCTTCCATTCCGGGTTTTTTTCCTTCATTTATTCTCTTCATTTATTTCTTTTCTCCTTCTTTTTTCTCTCTTTCTCTTTACAATTCAATGTGATTTTACAGGGAATTTCCTTTTTCCCCTTTCTCTTTTTTTTCTCTTTCCTCTTTTAGACAACACAAATATTTAAGCGCGCACCTCAAAGCACAATTATATTGTGGCGACCGTTATAGAAACCTTTAAAGAGGTTTTATTTATTAAAACTATAAAAAACAATTAAATTACAACATACATAAATAAAAAAGAGCAGTGGTTTAAAAATTAAAATAAAGAAAGCACAACAAAAATATTAACAATCTACAACAAAAAATAATTAAATTATCGTCAACATCACCAATTGCGTCATCTTCAGCATCAACAACTTCATCGTCGCCAACTTCACTAATTTCATCATCGTCAACATCACCAATTTCATCATCATCAGCATCAACAACTTCATTATCGCCAACTTCACTAATTTCATCATCGTCAGCATCACCAATTTCATCATCTTCAGCATCATCATCTTCATCCTTGTTAGCATCACCAACTACATCAGCTTTATCATCATCATCGTAAGCATTGTCATCGTCATCGCCATCATCAATTGGTAACATACATAAAAACCATACTTTTTGTTACCTTCCAAATTGGCATGTTAAGTTTTAGACTAAGATTAGGGTATAGGGAATTTTTAGTTGATAAAGAGTATTGAAAATTTCAATTAATATTGTGGAGAAATAATATTCATGAACTCACCAAATTATATCTGTTAAACACTGTGACGTATGGTACATCCGCCACTCCTTTTCTCGCATTTAGAATTTTATTTTTGATAGCTGATTCGTACGAAAAGGAATTTCCCGTTGGTTCCAAAATCCTTAAGGAAGATTTATATGATCTTCTTACGGGCGCAGACGAGGTTAATGAGCTTCAATCTAAAAAATTCAAAATAGTAAGCATATTACAAAAGGCTGGTCTACAATTGTCAAAGTGGAATTCGAGCTGTACAGATATCACATCAGGTGATAGTGAGCTACATATAAAAACGAGTTACGAATATATTACTAAAGCCGTAGGTATGTCTTAGAAACCTAAAGAACACCTATTTTGTTTTCGTTTTGAGCTGCCAATTATTGAAACCTCAACTAAAAGATCGGTTTTGTCTGCAGTAGCAAAAATCTTTGATATTCTTGGTTTACTTTGTCCAATTGTTGTATGTTGTAAGATTTTAATTTAAGAAATGTGGAAACAAAATTTAGATTCGGATGCATCACTTGACGTGAGTTTATCAAACCGTTGGCATCAAATAAAAAAAGCCTTCCATATACTAATAAGATAGAAATTCCAATATTTGTAGATACATCTGGAAAAACTGATATGCAGATTCATGGTTTTGCAGATGCCTCTCAGTTGGGATATGGGTGTTGCTCATACATAAGAGTGCCTCATAAGAATGAGTTCAAAGCAACTTTACTCATCGTCAAATCTAAGGTAGCTCCAGTCGTTCATCAATCTTTACGGCGCTTAGAATTATGCGTCGTCTTATTACTAAGCTGAACCTGGAATAAAATCAAACATACATTTCGCCGTTTTAATTATCAAGTGATTTTCTGGTCAGATTCAAAAATAGTTCTGATTTAGCTTACCAATCATTCATCATCCTATGTATGCTTCGTTGTAAATAGAGTATCAGATATACACAACTTAACTCATGACATTCCATGGAAATACGTTCCCTCAAAACAAAATCCTGCAGAATTGGTATTCAGAGGCTGTTTGGCTGATGGCTTAAACAGCACGATTTGGTTCACTGATCCTAAATTTCTTTCTGAAGCCGAAGCAAACTGGCCCAAACATAATGTAAATTGTATCGAACTTGCTCAACAAAAAATGAGAAAAATATTTTTAAAAACTTCAGTCATCGGCGAATCAATTATCGATTATTTACTTTCTCGTCATTCATCATTTCTTCACATCCTACGCATCATCGCTTACATTCGTCGTGTTTTTGATAAAAAAAAAAGCGAAATTCATTCATTACTTCCGAAGAGTTTAAATCATAATTTTTGAGAATTGATTTTAATGTTCAGCAATTAGTATTTAAAGAAGAAATTAGTGATCTACTCAACAAGGAACAAAATTTAAAACCCTGTTTTCAAAAATTATCTTCCTTTTTTTTTTGATGAAATTCAATGATGCAATTCAACTATTAGGATTATTCGAATGGGTGGCCGGCCTGCAAATGTTCCATATGAAACAAAATTTCCTCTGTTACTACCTAAGAATCAACGTTGCACAAAACTTTTCGTCGAATACCTTCATCGTAAGCATTTATACGCCAGTCCAAAAGCGCTTCTTGGTATTCTTCGTTATTAGGTCTGGATTATTAATGCCATGAAAGTCGCCAGAAATATCGTTCGAAATTTCGTTCATTGCTTTCGATACAACTCAAAACTACTGCAACAAGTAATGGGTAAAAAATATATCGCAACCTAATTTGACATACGAAGAGTTCCAAACGATCCTTATAGACGTCGAAGTCATTTTAAATTCTAGATCATTATCAGCCAGATCAGGTGATACATGCTAATTGGTTCTTTTTTATTGGCTCTGCCTGACGACAACTTCAAGAGGGAAAAGTACGTGTTGTTGATCTCAGAACACCAAAGGGCATCCTCCGAATATCCATTCATAAAATTGCACCTTTACCAACATGCAAAGCTAATTGAAAGAGGCCTTTCAATCGGGCGGAGTATGTTCGGTCAGATCTTCATTGTTCCATTAATTTTTTTGTCTAATTAATTAACTATTAATGTTATTAGTAATAAATTCATACCTTTAAATCTCATTCCTTGTATCATAATTAATTCATTCCTTAAAATGCCGCATCGATTATTAAATAATTTCATTGTTTACCTTTTCTTTATATTTGTAACTGTTTTTATTTACCGCAATGTTAAAAGTCGAATTTGAATTGATGAAATAAAGAATATCATTATTTTCGAGAACGTTTAAGAAGCAACATCAAAACAAAATTTAAGTGTTTCATTTTTTTGGTTTTTTTTTTGGAAATCAGAAGAATTAACGGAACATATAGCTTCAAATGTACTAATTATTAACAAATAAATTTAGTTGGCGTATTTATGTTTTCTTTTTTTTTGTGTTGTTTATTTTCGTAACAGTATGTATTTATGTTTGTTTGTTTGTTTGTTTGTGCCTTATAGACAGCTAAACAGCTGAACCGATTCTCTTGAAATTTTTACAGTACCTCTCTGTATGTCTGAAGGGAAATATATGTTACATAAATTTAAAGAATTCTAACGCAGCACCACAAATGATGCTACGACCATACAAAGTGAATACTTATTTCTTTATATCTTCCAAGTGATGATAGAAAGAGTCTCTTAATATGCCCCAAATAGATTCATAGCCAATACAAATCATTAGTCAAAAAGTGTGTGAAATTGGACAAGTGGGCATGGGACCTCCCGTACAAAGAAAATATTGATTGGGCGTGGCAATATCATCATACTAAATATTGAATTTTGTATATGTGGAGAACGACAACTATTAACTCTTCGTTATTTATCCACATCTGTGTGCCGCTGTGATATGGTAGGTAAGACACCCGCATACCAACCAGAAGGTCCTCGGTTCAATATCTGGTAAGGCCATCTGAAAAAAGAAAAAGTTTCTCAACAGCATTATCCCCATAACATTTGGTACAGCTCGTTAACTGAGAGAAGTCTCTATGTTTCTTCATGGAATGTTAATATATATATTTATCCACATCAGCTAAAAAGCGGGTATTGCGAAAAGAAAAGCTATATATTTATTTATGTATTTATCTTATATAAAAAAATGATGTATGTATGTTTGCTTGAAGATTGTATACAGCTAAAAAGCAGAACCTACAGTGCCTTTCTGGAAAGATTGGTTTCGGAGCGAAAGCAGATATAATGGTGAACAATGGTAAAAAATATAACTAAGACAGCATTTAGAATAATAATTAAGATGGGATAGGAAAGCACGCCGGATTTTATCTAGTTTTATAACAAAATTCTTTTTGCAAAATCGGACTTACTATGTCAGAATTAAGATTAAATGTCATTAATTTTTGAAACCAGAACAGGAGTTTCTCAAGGCAGTGTGCTATGTCCTGTTTAGTACAAAATTTTTACTGCAGATATACCTGTGTGTAACGATGTTTCCACTTATACTCATACTGATGTTACCGCCTTGTTAGCAACTCATGATACCCCTATTCAAGCTACAATCTTTATTGAAGATGAGTTAAATTTATTAGAAATATGGCTTTAAAAATGGAGAATTAAGTTAATACATATTGTTACGTTTTAACCTTTTTAAAACGTTTGTGTTCGTTTAAATTATGCTGCCCAAATGACAGAGTGACACAAAATATACCAAAATCCCACATTACAGTTTTAAAGCGCTGATGTGTTGTATTTTTATTTTCGTAACAATATATACATACATATATCATTCATCAGTTCATATTAGGAGTGTCCTTAGTTTGAAATATAATTTTTTTTATAAACCCGCAGGCAGATTGCCACTATTTAATAGCGTCGATGCATTATTTTCTTCAAAAAATGCTGAAAGAAAAAAATTTGTTTTAAATTTCTTCCTTACATTATTCAATATAATATTGGGAAGAGTGGAGTATAGCATTGAACAAAAATTCAAAAAATACGATATTTTCTGTGTATTTTTTTTTTGAAGATGCAATAACGGTAAAACTTTAAAAGCATATGCAGCTCAAAATTATTGTTTTATATTTTATATTCCTAGAACTTGTATATTCCTTAGCGATAGTCGCTGCTGATAACGAGACACTTTTGCAAACTTTGTCGCTATAATGCCAAATACCATTGTTGTAAAAACCGTGATTTAATTGGAGTTTTATTTTGTTATGTAAGTATTTGGTGGTAAGGTGCGGACCCATAAGGTAAAGTCAATGAATGATCCTTATGAACAACCACACAGGAAGACTTACTATGTCCGAGTGGCGGCCACCAGTAACTTGCTCGAGTCTGAGTCTTTAGGGAGTTTCGCCTACCATCTATACTGTGACTTTGCCAGTATGAGGAGAGAAAATTCCTCCCTTATGACTTGCACTTGTGAATGGCAAAAGTAAGCAGCGCTGACGGTCTGCTGCATGTATGGATTTTCGTGGGATTGTTATAGGTTAAGCACAGGGTTATCACTTCGTACAGTGCTGCTATCTGGAAATGCATACAGAAGCAATTGTATTAATTCTTTGGCACGAAGGAATTCTTTCTCTTCACGGATTATTCCTTTGTCAACGTTTTGATTGTCGACTCGGGCTCGTGGTTGTACTGGGGGTGGTGGGTACCTGGGGGTGAACGACTCCAGTAAGGCTACAGCTGCCTCTGACAGGTTAAAAGCTTGGCAGGCCTCAAAGGCCGTTACTGCCCATCTCCGTTAAGTTGATGGTGTAGCGGTCTGGCTCTGAACGCCAATATCCATGAAGGTTGGTGCCAACTCTTACATGACCGCTAAACCAACCCGTAAATCGGGTACTTCTGTAGCGGCAGGTTCGGCTACCATAATTCTAGCGAATCTAGGTAAGGTCGATCCTGTTCTCTTATCGAAAGACGATAAGGGCAATTTGGCATGGCCCAAAGCTCATGTCAACGCTGAATTTGGGTGCTGCACATAAGAGGCAAAGGTCAGCTGAACAGTTTATACAGGTATCTGCATAGTCCTCTAAGCGGACCAGAACTACAGTCACTTCCGGTCCCTCTAAACCAGGTTGTCTTACATGGGCGGTTGTCGATAATAGCCACCAACACGGAACCGAACAGTGGAGATTGGTATAATTTGTTGCAGGGTGGTTCCAGGGTCACATCAAAGTGGTTGCCTGTGCAGGCCTCCGTTTGATGAAGATCTAGAAGGTAGCCATCAGCAAGGTTGTGGAAGTCTGACCGTGGGCTAAGCTTGATGCTATCCCTTTAGATCAGATCTTTCAACGTAGCACGGCTAATGCTCGCGCGACTCCAAGCTGGAATGCAAATCCTGTATGTGCAACCGAATAGCTCCGACTCTGCCACAACGGAAGCGTCTGATGACGGGGATAGAATTTCCTCTCAGCGCTCCTCCTTAAGTCGGATCTCAAACTCTGAGCTAGTTGAGAGCTTTTTCAGCACGGTGAAGATTGAGACCGGCACATTCTCTCCGCTATTGGATGAGGATGCCGATCAGACGTGGTGGCCCTTGATGCTGAGGGTCACCCAAGTTAATCTTTTAATCATTACACCAAAGTCGCTGGAGTGGGATACTAGTCCTTGTCATAAATGACAAGGTTGTGGATGTAGATTAATCACACTTGGCTCGTCCTTTCTCTGTAGTCTATCGGAGCTATCGATTATTGATGTCAGGCTTATAGCTAGATTCATTAAATTTTCTGGCTGGTTTCCGACTCAATTTCTGGGAATGTGCTTTTACGTGGAATCTCTATATGATCGTCAAGACTGGTTAATCTGGACTTGGCGGCCGGTGGAGGGATCTCGCTTCCTTTGTGGTATCACAACGGGCGACTATATGTGCTCAAGTATGCCTTGATTCAGCGAGGTTACCACTCCCTCCTAACCTAAGATTAAGATGTCAAAAATATCATCCAAATCGACCACGGAAGAAGTACCAAGCAGTCAAATCGTTGATACACGTAAAACCAACAAAAAAAAATTTATTTAGTTCTCACCAAATTACTGGCGCAAAACTTACACCAAATCGTTACGACTTGCAATCTTATTTAACAATATTCGCTGTAAAGCTTTTAGTAAAGCGCAAAACTGGCAATTAATTTCATTCAAATATTTTGGCATCAAGCACGTATACCGATTCGAAAAGAGGGTAAGTGTGTTGACAAATTATAAAAATTATATGAAAAATTAAAAAATATTCAAAAAACCGATTCTGAGAAAAGATCAAATGGTTAAAAACAAGTTGCTGAAACATTTCTTGAAAATTTGGACGAGTTATTTGATATTGCCAACGTCGAAGCGCTGGACAAGATTCTGATAGTAGAAGATAGACTGTTTCTAGAAATGCAAAGACCACAATGTACACAGTGAGGACACAAATGACAGCTCAAAAAGCGAAAAGCAGCTGTTTTTCTTTGTTTACAGCAATTTACAACTCAGCTGGAATAAAAGAAAAAGCAACATTATTTTCCATAAGAAAATAAAGCAGTGCGAAAAGCACAAAATATATAAGCACTTTCGTATGTGTATGCAAAAAAGAAGTATATAAAAATAAAATTTATTGTAGTAAAATTGAATTTGTTGTGACCTTTTAATGATATATACAATTTTCTGTTTTATTTAATGAAATAGATGTACTTTTTTCAACTAATAAAGGTAAGTAAAAAATATGGAATAAAATTTAACATTAATTTTAACCAAAAACATTGTCAGAATACAATAATAAAGCAAAATAAAAAATTTTACAACTCAGCTCGAAAAAAAGAGAAAGCTATATTATGTTAATATTTACTATCTCATATATCCCTACAGAGTTGTAAAATTTGTTGTATGGTTGTCGTTATTTTGTTGGTGCGTCATTCTGGTTGCGTGGCTGATGTCGATATGGCTTTATCGAATCGAGAAAAAAAGCACAGAAACAGAAAGATAAAAACTCTGCACGTATATGGAAGCATGAAGAGGAAAAGTCTAGCCAATCAGGTAAGTTTAGTACATAAACAAATTTAAATTTTAAATATTCAGTTTTCGATTTTCTATAGATGTTTGTCAACTGATGAAGTGGACTGATGAAGATAGTGTTGTCGAGTTACCAATTAACAATTCGACTATCGAGAAAGAAAACTTAATTTTAGATCAAAAAACGAGATCGCAAAAGTTTTATTACAACTCGATTAGTAGCAGCACTGGACAATGCCTAACTGTCTGATGGAATGGCTGTTCACATTCTTATAGCGGCAGCTGAAGCATTAGGACACCGTGTAGAAGAACATCGTTGGCGCCAAGAAAATCGTATAAAGAAATTTTAGTTTGTTTTACGGATAATGTAAAATTTTTTTTATTTTTAACTAAAGGTAGTATTAAATTCTGTTACAATCCTTTTATCATTTATAGATGAGTAAAATTGGTTCGGTGGTAGGTCATTATGATGGGAAGTTCATAAAAGTTTAATCGGATCCACAAAAGTTGAACGGATTGCAATTTTGATGAGTTACAACGGCACACCGTAGTTTCTTGGAGCACCGAAAGTAGAATCTACAACTGTAAAAAATATTGTGGGTGCAGTTTATGATATATAAGGTAAATGGAATATTGTTTACCAAGTAAACGGCCTGTCATATGATACAACGTCTACAAATAATGGTATCAACACAGGCGCCGCTATGCTCTTGGAAAAAAGAAATAGGACGTAGTCTTATCAATCTATCTTACCGTCATCATGTGTATGAAATAATATGGCGCTGCGTTTTCGAAACAAACTTATATTCTACATCTGCTCCAGCATATTCAATGTTTGAAAGATTGCCAAATCATGGCCAAGTTTTAACAAAGAATTATTTAGAAAAGGCAATTAAGATGCAACAGTTTTATTATTTTATTTAAATGAGCTCAGTTGAACGTGAAAACTGTATAAAGTTTTGTTACGGATAACTGACTAATTCTCAAAATCAAGAAGACTATAAAGAATTACTTCAGTTGGTCTTAATCTTTCTTGCAGAGCGTTATAATTTTCGCAATGGATACCAAATGCAATATATTCCTTAAAAATATTTCTGTTCCGCGACAAATTCTCACTTGAGTGAATCAAATTACGCGATATATGCAACTGATTAAGATGTACCAATGCCATAGATGCACCGCTTCAAGATTTGACTTTTATTCAAGATGTTGTAAAGTATTCGAAAACTAACCCAGAATTATTAAAAAAAAATGAGCAATCATTTATGGTATATTTCTGAGGAAACAGTAGCTCTAGCCTTTTTCGGTTCAAATATAAGTTTTGAAAAAAAACTTAAAATGGTCCAAAAACTTAAATTAAAAGAAGATTAAATGAAAATTAAAAAATGGCCGAAACTATACAAATTTAACAGACTTTCGAAAATATACCTTAAGTTTTTGTTTTAGAAAAAACTAAGTATTTCTTCCGTCCGTTTAGTTTATCTATGGTATTTCTAGAGTTATTTTGTAATAATTGGCCCTCTTCCCGATGTCGTTCTTGTTTTAAAGGTCGTTTCTATGTCGTTGTCGTTTAATTTTCGTTTCGTTTTTGTATTCCTGAAATACATCGAAACAACGTAGAAAAGTTATCGAAAACTTGGCAGCACTCCTATATTTTGTATATATGTTTTTTTTTGCATTTTTGGAAATATATATATATTTAATAAGAAATAATTAAATGGCTAGTACTGAATTTTATTTTTCAAGTTCCAGTTCTGCAATTACGCCAAAAATAAAACTTGCAACTGCTTTTCGTTATTTTGCTCACGGATCATATCAGCTCAGCGTGGGTAATAACTTTAATTTATCGTTGACTCAACCCTACTGTCATCAACGAAAGCATACGTTTATTTAGTAGATGCTTCTTCCCTCACAATAGTCTTCTCAATTTCTTCATCGATTACTACAACATTTCAGATTGAATTTAGTCGCTTTTCAAATTGCATCAAATTTGAAACCGAAATGACAATGGAATCTCTTTATTGGCGCCTCCTCCTGTTGCTCGGTCTTTAGATTTGCTGGTCATCAGCTTCTTTTTTAATTAAAATTTTAATTTTATATTTTTAATTTTAATTATAAAGGGTGGTCCAACCATAATGCACGATATTAATTGTGAATCACACCTTAACGTCAAGTTTTTTGCCCAACTTAATTTAGCATTTCTTTGTTTCAGTGTTTGACAAATTCAACCACGTGAAGGTACACAATTGAGCAGCGCTTTAAGAAGTTGAAGCCTTTTATGAAAAAGGCAAACCGGGTCTGCAGGAAATATAAAAACACCTGCGCATGCTCGCCCAGTTCGTTCTGTGAAAAACATTGCTGTTCGCGATAGTGTGGCAGAAGAGCCGTCAACCTCATCTCGTCGTCGTTCCCCAACATTGAACATCTCACGAACATCGCTGGTGGCCAAAAAGTGACGTCCAGGTACGATATGTGGTTCCAACAGGATGATGATGACCGTGTTATCTCGTGTCGTGGCGATGTTAATTGGCCGCCACGGTCATGTGATTTTGCACCGTTCGAATTCTTTCTTTGGGGATATTTAAATAAAAAGTGTACGTCAATAAGCCAAGAACAATTAAAGATGTAAAGGAAGATATAATTCGGCATATTAATGATGTTGAACCTCAATTATGTCTCAGAGTCATCGAAAATATGGACCGACGGTGTGGCATGGTGGGTACGATACTCGCGTACCGGACAAGAGGTCCTCGGCTTAATTCCAGGCTATACCATCTGAAAAAGAAAAAATCTAGTAACTGGTTAAGAGTATTACTACTGTTGAAAACTTCTTTAATTCGTTTGCCGTTCGGTGCTGGCGTTAAACTGTAGGTCCCTTTTAATGAGTCTAAAAATAGAATCGGGTGCAGCTCTGAGAGAAGTCGTTATGGGAATTATTATTATATGGCTTTATTTGTCGTGAAAGTTTGTTTATGAGACACTTAACTTTAGGAAAAGTATTCTCCTAAAATCGCCATCGTTTAAGCGCTACCTCGGAGTGAGACTATTTGAGTACTCCATCCTTGGTAAGAGGAGATTAATTTTTTACCAATCGATCATGTTCCGTGTCATCTAATAATCTTATAGTTGAGGTCTATTTGGCGGGGTTTTTGTACCTTATAAGATCTGAATTAATGGTTTCCAGGGCTCATGGATATGCCTCGAAGATCCTTTTTGCATAACAGTTGGCATGGATAAAAACTATGTCTCAACCACTTTAGCAGCGGCTGATTGGTGACCCACTATGAAAACAATGTATTTTATAAAATTGAACCTGCCGTAAGTACCTCTAGATACTAACACCGGCTCAGGCCTGAGTTTTTCCCGCACATAAGATATTATAACTACAATTAAATATTTTAATATTGATTTTTGTTCTTCAATTTTTGGTATTCGAAAAGGTAAACAATTCGTCGATTTTGATTACTTCACTGTTCCATATTTTTCCATTTATGTTGAATTAATATCTCTTCTGGATATTAAAATAAGGTATCATTTTTATTGCGTGCGTGTGTGTGTGTGTGTGTATGTGACTTGTGTGTGTGTATAAACATTAGTTTGAAAATTTAGCATCTAATTTAATCAAAAAACTCTAGAGTGTAAAATGAGAGAAATAATTTTTTTTATTCAAACGAACTTAAATTTAAATTCAAATATTGAATTCAAACTTCTGCTTACAAAGCCTAAAATGGTTTGGGGATTTATGTTTAACTTTAAATAAAAAAGCATCTTATGTTTAGACATTTCAAATCATTTGGATATACGTACTCGTACATACATACACTGAAACACCTAAACACAAATATGCGCACATTAGTATATTATCAGTCAATATAACAAATAAAATCAAAGAGAGTCTCGATTACACTATTGACATCTGCTTATTAACTTTTACCAACAGCTGATAAATGACGTCATTACCTAAGTATGTTCGTCATAAGTATTATTTTACAATTAGAAAAGCAACAAAGAACAAAAATAAACAAAATAAAATTAGAAAAGAAGCAACAATTTAACTAAAATAGATAAAGAAATACCAATCCATTTTGAAATACATACATATATACATACATTCATACCACACACGTCCTCATACTCATATTCTTAGGTACGTATAAATGTATGCATCGTTTAGGTTTTTTAATGTACATATGTATAAATGTATGTATACGGGTGTATGTTTGTATATCAGTTAAGTACATATTTACTACAAGTACTAAGAGTACACTTGACACAATTATGATATTTGGGCAGATAATGAAAGGTTTGCAAAGCCCCGCACAATAACTTCTATAATTTTGGCTGTCAATATATGGCTCGGGCTCTAGTGTAAATAACAGCTATCATGAGAAAGCAACAAAAAACAATTGAAAAAATATATACAATCCAGGTCGACTATATGAAAAGTTTATTAAATGGACAATTTTTTGTATGAGTTATGAAGTTACACAATCTCACTCATATTATCAATTTAGACCGGGTAAAATTGTAGAATACTGTTACCCATGGGATCTAATGTGTTCTCCAGTCTACAGTTTGTTCAGTTTATCTGCTGACTTCCTAATAAACGCCAGCTCCTGCTAAGCACTAGTAATCAAGTTATCACTCACATTACAAACCGAATATTGGACAAACTTTCACCACAATTAAGAGCGGAGCAAGCAGGTTTCTGATCACAGAAATTGTGCTTAGACCATGTAAATAGTCCAAGAGTGATTGTAAAAATAAATAGTTCAAGAGTAATTTAAAAAGTGAAGTAAAAAAGCATATGAAATATTTCTTGTATTTAGGTTATAAAAATATGTAAGTAAAAAAAAATTGGTTTATTCAAAACTTTTCTAAAATACTATATCCCAATTCATGATTTTGTGCATTCGTTCTTGTTTTTAAAGTCGTTTCCATGTCGTTGCCGCTTAATTGTCGTTTCGTTCCTATATTGGTACTCCTGATATACATCGAAACGACGAAATAAAATTACCGAAAACTACAAACAAAACTTGGCAGCACTGCTATATTTTGTGTTGTTTTTTGGCATTTTTTGAAATAATTTTGCTTTTTCTATAAGAAATAAAATACATAGCTAGTACGAAATTTTATTTTTCAAGTTTAAGTGAGGATGATAAAGTGATAAACATAACCATTCATAGGAAAATGTTACTTCATGTTGACGTCTTTGCTATACCAGATTCAGTGTAAACATTAATTTGATAAAAAAAAAATTTCATAGATTTATTCACACATACTACTTGTGAATGTACTTTAATTTCTTTTTTAAGATTTGTAAACATATTCAAACTTAATAAAACTGCATTTAAATATGTATGTTAAAAATCTGCAATTACGGCAACAATAAAACTTGTACTGCTTTACGTTTTTTTACTCAGGAAGTGATCAGTTCAGCGCGGGTAATGACTTTAATTTATCGTTGGCTCAACGAAAGTGTTTATTTGTTCAGCTAATTGTTTCCAAAATCCATCATAATTTGCAGGTTTTACGCCCTTACGAAAACCTTTAGCGTATTCTGGACTTAGTTCCATTTCTGAAACCAAAGTTCCGAACTTCCGCAATGTTGGAATTTTAATTTTAAATTTTACTTGTATCACTCTAGTCGTTTTAATTTCGTTACTAAAAATGACAACGACAGGAAACGAATGTTTCCTTATCGTTTCTATATTCGTTTTAAAATAGAGAATACCAACATAACATCGATGAATGTACACAACGACAACGGTGATGTCATATTTTCGTTTTTATTTTGTTTTAAAACAAGAACGACGACGAGAATAGGGCCGATTGTTTTCTTTTTTTATTGCTTTTCAGTTTCATTTTGAAATTAAGTGCTGGAAGCTTTGCTACGCCTTTAATAAAATATGCATATATATGTATGTACATATGTATGTATATGTACATATTTTATTACTATGGCTATATAGTAAAAATATACTACTCTATCTCTCTAGGTGCATATCCTTTACAGGATGTAAGCGAATCTAGATTTATCTTAACCCTTTCATGCATTTGTTGTTTGTATACAACATCACGATTTGAAAGCACCTTTCTCATGTGTAACAATATTCTATTTATAAACGAAGTAATATAAAATAAAATTCTATGTCTAACACCCAATTTACACGACAACTTTAAAGGCATGCCTTTTTTAAAATTCTCTTTTAAATCTGCTTCTAATAATCAACTGCATTTACACCATAATTTGTGAGGCATGCCTTTTTTCTTGCAGGGTTGATTTTTTAACTATAATTGTTTAAGTTAACATTGAAGAACAAAGCACAATGGCAAATACGAATATAAACGTAAAGAAGAACGCGAAAACATACACGAAAAATAGAAATACTGCTTTTTTTCTACCTCTCTTTCTTACAAACAAAATATACATGCAATAAATGCGTGCGTTTTTCTCTTAATTTAACTGAAGTAAAAAATTGGTGTGTTTCTTATTGTAATTTTCGTTCGGTTAAGTCTGCTGATTTTCTCGATATTTATTTTGTGAAAAAATAAGTGCCTAACTTTTTTTTTAGCAAATTTTACGATAATTCAATGAAATTTTTTTTCAGATACAATAGTCTATTAACAAATGAAATACAAAAAAAAAATTATAAACATTTTAATCAGACGATTTTCTGGGACTATAATTTAACTGTTGTATATATGTATAAAACATGGCACATGAACGCTGTATTTCCTTTAATATTTTGTATTACAATTTATAGAATTACAATTTATTTATTTTCTCACTCACCAAATACGATTACTGGCTTTATTCGCAGCGTCAATTTAATGTGGTGAACTAATGTGGCTCAACAAAAAATTCTTTGGGACTCGGTGAATTTTGGTCCTAAACAGCATTAATATTAACAGAAGCAATGGAAGAAATACTTGAGTTTAATTCGCATAATTCTGTTGAGGCAGAACCTGAAATACCATCGATAAAAATTTCTGCTAACAAACCGCGCATTTATAATGTTTTTAAAGAGTGTTGAGGTGCCCAAAGAATTACAGAAATCAGGGCTTAGAACTGGTACAACTTGTATGTGTACAACATTTTCTAAAAACTACGCTTTAAATGTAAGTTGAACTTTTGTTAGTTTTTAATCATATTTGACCCAAATGTCGTCGAAAACAAAGTTAAAAAAAATATAGCTGCCCTAACAAAGTTTTGTTCATGAGAGGGTTAAGTTCTATATTAAAATTCCAAATTGCTCTGTATTCGACGCAGCTCCTATTAGGTTACTAATTGATCTAATTCCAGTTTAATTTTTATCTGTTTATGGCCGATGCTCCGCCTTTTTTCAATTTTGCCTTGGAGTATAAGTTGAATAAGTTCTCCTTGAATGATATGGGCAAAATAAGTATGTAAGCTTCCGAATTTCAATGGTAAAAAGTAGTTGACGTGTAGTATTTAGTCTGCGTGAAGTTTCCATGTTGGTTACGTACTTGGTCCACGATACTTTTAGAAGCCTTCTATATGTTCATATTTCAAAACTTTTAAGTTAGTTTTGTGCCCATAATTCTATTGAGTTTAGAGGTATCGACCATATGTAACCTCTTACCATTCGAAGACAAATGCTGATCAATTTTACGACTACATAGCATTTTCTTATATTTAGAAAATAAAGCTCTGGCCACCTCTAATCTACATTTTATTTTCATGCTGACCAATTTTCAGCGAGCTGAGCACATAAGTATTTAAATTTGTTTACACTTTCAATTATGATGTTATCTATTGCTAATTATGCGTTGAGATAAAGGGTTTTGTCTCTGCTTATTACCATTAGGTTAGTTTTCTTGATGTTGCCGTGTGCAGTAAGCCTCTGAAGAAGGAAAAGCAAATCTTAAATGTTATCAGTTACTAATGTAGTATCATTGGTATATCAAATGCTATTGATGTATTCCCCGTTCACTTTAACATCTTTCGAACATCATGTAAGATTTCATTAAATATGGTCTCTGCATAAAGACTAAAATGTACCTTATACTATTTTTTTATGTGTACATCATTTGTAACACCATCGTTTTCCAGACGTTCGCTGTTTCATTCCGATATAAATTGCTTATACATCGAATACTACACCAATTTGCAAGTGCAACGGTGCAAGACCACATAAGTGGGGCTTGTATATTTTACAAGTGCATAACATTTCCTTCTTATTTTCCACAAAATACTCTTATTAAATCCAAATATATGGGAACCCATCTACTGATGCGATACCTAGCACCACAAGATATTAAGGCTATAAAACTCAACAAGTAGTAAGCCATGAGCACAAGCAAATCAAATACCTACGGAAGCCCCATGATGACTTAGCCCGAACCGCTAGAGATTAGAATTTGTAAGGTAGCAGCCAAAGAGGAAGGACTGCTCATACCTGGAGGAAACAAGTCAATAAAGAAGTTTCCAAAACGAGGAAAATCTGGATTGGAATTATGAATATATATATACTATTATATATTGAACTGGAGATTATTGTTATTTATTATACTAGCTATAAAACTCGGCATGCTATCTTAGTTAAATTTTTTACCATTCCGTGCGAAATCCAAATATTTGAGATAGTTTTTTTGTCTTTTTTTCCTACGCTGTAGGCTCTATCTATTAGCTGTATACAGTCTTCAAACAAACACACTTTAATTTTTGTATAGTACTTATCCAACTTCTACTACTATTACTCTCAAATATACAACAATTTATGTTTACTATGCATGGGTGATATCACGCCCACTTATCCAGTTGAATGTGCAATTTCGAAAAGGGCACATGTCCGAATATTTAAAGTTTACAGAAAATGAAAAAACTAATTATTTTTTTAATGATGTATAATAGTTCAAAAAATTTTATACGAATTATATTTTCGGGCTAATCTCAAACTGAAAATTAAAAAAATATTTGGATATTGACTTTATTATATATGTTTATTTATATACTTAAAATTAATGAGACGTGCCCTTTAAATTTATAATATGGAGTATATAAAACTTAACGAAAAAACTATATTAATTTGCAGAACATTTTATTTTACGTATAAAAAAATTAAAGGCAATACTTCTACCAAAAATAAATAATATACTTTTTTCAAAAATCTTCTTCAGGAAGCTCTTTTTCATTTGAAGTTGGCCATTGTAGTATTTCATCTAAAAAGTCTGTAAATTCTGTCGATATATATTGCTTGAGTTTTACAATATATGTAACTTTCAGATAGTTAATAGGTACTTTGTCTCTATAAGCTCTATAAGGAAGAAGAAATAACGGCTTTGCGCGTTAAACAAAAAAAGCGGTGCTGCATTGCATTTTTTGTACTCTTTGTTTAAACAATAATTTCGAAAAGGGCACATCGGTTAAAATTGTGACCTATCTGCCATAGCGTCTAAAGTAGAAAGAATGCTAGGGATGTCAGTTTCTCAAGCGTAGTAGGTGCAGGGAAGCATTTGGCACTCATTGATACGAAAAAACGCATTCGCCAAAATGTGCGAGATGTGTCTTTATCGCCTCACTTTTGTATTGACTTTGAAGTCATTCAAATCAAATTTAGAAACTTACACTTTAACCATTCTCAACATATACAAAAATCAACATTTAGTTTGTTTTGGAGGTACCACGCCCACTTCTCCAACACCCCGCTTTTTGACTGATGATTTTCATTGACTACGAAGTAATTTAGACCAATATCAGAAGCTTTTGCTTCCGTTCTCCAGATATTCAGAAATCAATATTTAGTTTGTATTGGAGGAACCACGCCCTTTTGACCAATTTCGCCCACTTTTTGGCTGAAGTCAATCAAACCATTCTCAAGATATACTAAAACCAATATTTACGTTATATAGGAGGTACCATGCCCTCTTCTCTAATCCCGCCCACTTTTTGACTAATAATTTGCTTTGACTGTGAATCCATTTGGGACAAATTTAGAGAATCTTGCTGCTACCATCTTGAATATATAGACAAATAAATGTGCACTTTGTGTGGGCGTGGCGTGGGCAGCTGCAATTTTTGAAATTTATAGTATATTTCATAAATAGTTCCTTCCAGACATACAGAGAGACACTATAAAAACTTCATATAACTCAAAAACTTATATATATATATATATATATATATATATATATATATATATATATATATATATATATATATAAGATAAGAAATAATATACATATGTACACATATCATCATAAACTAATCCTTACCAGATGATAGTATAGAAGTATATTTTTAAGTGCCTCCCTAATAATCTGTTATGAGGTATTATAGGGTATTGATAGACTCGTCGAACTGGCATTTGCTGTTTTAGTTCCTTATATTTACAAGTGAAAATGTTGCTGTGTGTATGTGTTTAAGTACACGTTAAGTGTAAAACAGTGTATTTCATTTTTCTTTTTGAGCAACAAGTCGAATAAATTGCGCTTTTATGTGTGTGTATGCGTGCAATATCAAAGGAAAAGAGCAGAAGCAGTTCAGAAAAAAAATAAAATAAATAATGATGGTAAACAACAAAGTATTTTTAATTTTTTTACGACAGTTTGATTTTAGATTTACCGAAGTCTTGAGGCAATTCGCTATTATATTCAGTGGAAAGTTGAAAATATATATGTGACTCTAAATCAACTTTTTTTTTAAATTAAAGTTGACGATTATACTACAAACTTATATATTTATTAAATTAACAATAAAAAATAAATGCATACATATTAATACATAATTTCATAATCTAACCAATATATTTAACACAACAAAAATAAAATAATTTAAAAAATCATTACTATAATTAATATTATCATTATTATGAATATAAGTATACTTGGTTCTCTCAAATGTATGAAAGCAATGTGTGTTATAATATAAACTTTTTTACAATTTTAAAGTGGTCAGCAAATGCAACGACAAATTTGAACAAATTGAACAAAAAAAAATCCATAATAATAATAACACGCACTCTGGTGCAAAATCTCTGATAACTGATAGCTGCTTAAAAATAATAAAAAATTGAAAAAAAATCAACAAAAATAATATCGTTTATGTGTGTGTTGCTTAATATCAGTAAATAACAAAAAATCGTTAAAATTTTTATGCAGTTACTTAATCTATTAACATCTTACCTATACTAACGTTCAATTAATGAACATTAAGAACGGTAAATATTGTTACGAGATTATGTAAATTAAACCAACTTTGCACTCCTACTACATGCATAGCTCTAAACCTCATTTACACACCCTAACAATTATGTATATATGTGTGTAAACACATATTGAGTACATATTTAGAATTTTAAATGGTAAGTAAATAATGCAACAAAATTACCAACAACAATAATAATAATAATAATAATAATAATAATAATAATAATAATAATAATAATAATAATAATAATAATAATAATAATAATAATAATAATAATAATAATAATAATAATAATAATAATAATAATAATAATAATAATAATAATAATAATAATAATAATAATAATAATAATAATAATAATAATAATAATAATAATAATAATAATAATAATAATAATAATAATAATAATAATAATAATAATAATAATAATAATAATAATAATAATAATAATAATAATAATAATAATAATAATAATAATAATAATAATAATAATAATAATAATAATAATAATAATAATAATAATAATAATAATAATAATAATAATAATAATAATAATAATAATAATAATAATAATAATAATAATAATAATAATAATAATAATAATAATAATAATAATAATAATAATAATAATAATAATAATAATAATAATAATAATAATAATAATAATAATAATAATAATAATAATAATAATAATAATAATAATAATAATAATAATAATAATAATAATAATAATAATAATAATAATAATAATAATAATAATAATAATAATAATAATAATAATAATAATAATAATAATAATAATAATAATAATAATAATAATAATAATAATAATAATAATAATAATAATAATAATAATAATAATAATAATAATAATAATAATAATAATAATAATAATAATAATAATAATAATAATAATAATAATAATAATAATAATAATAATAATAATAATAATAATAATAATAATAATAATAATAATAATAATAATAATAATAATAATAATAATAATAATAATAATAATAATAATAATAATAATAATAATAATAATAATAATAATAATAATAATAATAATAATAATAATAATAATAATAATAATAATAATAATAATAATAATAATAATAATAATAATAATAATAATAATAATAATAATAATAATAATAATAATAATAATAATAATAATAATAATAATAATAATAATAATAATAATAATAATAATAATAATAATAATAATAATAATAATAATAATAATAATAATAATAATAATAATAATAATAATAATAATAATAATAATAATAATAATAATAATAATAATAATAATAATAATAATAATAATAATAATAATAATAATAATAATAATAATAATAATAATAATAATAATAATAATAATAATAATAATAATAATAATAATAATAATAATAATAATAATAATAATAATAATAATAATAATAATAATAATAATAATAATAATAATAATAATAATAATAATAATAATAATAATAATAATAATAATAATAATAATAATAATAATAATAATAATAATAATAATAATAATAATAATAATAATAATAATAATAATAATAATAATAATAATAATAATAATAATAATAATAATAATAATAATAATAATAATAATAATAATAATAATAATAATAATAATAATAATAATAATAATAATAATAATAATAATAATAATAATAATAATAATAATAATAATAATAATAATAATAATAATAATAATAATAATAATAATAATAATAATAATAATAATAATAATAATAATAATAATAATAATAATAATAATAATAATAATAATAATAATAATAATAATAATAATAATAATAATAATAATAATAATAATAATAATAATAATAATAATAATAATAATAATAATAATAATAATAATAATAATAATAATAATAATAATAATAATAATAATAATAATAATAATAATAATAATAATAATAATAATAATAATAATAATAATAATAATAATAATAATAATAATAATAATAATAATAATAATAATAATAATAATAATAATAATAATAATAATAATAATAATAATAATAATAATAATAATAATAATAATAATAATAATAATAATAATAATAATAATAATAATAATAATAATAATAATAATAATAATAATAATAATAATAATAATAATAATAATAATAATAATAATAATAATAAATAATTATAAACAATTATAATAATAATCATAATTATTATTATAATAATCATATCAAACACTTCATTACTGTTGTCCGGGCTCACAATTCTTTATGTCTGTTTGTATAGTGTTTTAACATATTATTTTACTCGCAAAGACAACCTTCTCAAAGAGGAAAAAGTAATTAGCGAAACTTTTTTTCATTAGCACGCCACGTCAGGAGACATTTATCATTTAAAACCAAAAGGAATTTTTTTAGAAAAGGTATTAATTTTGTATTTTCAATTAGAAATGCTTTAAATGACCGTATCGTCCTCTTTAAAACATCGAAATAAAATACCACAATCATCACGAGATTTTATTTTATTTATTTTTGAATAAATATCTACATATGTATGTATGTATGTATGTGTGCACATATACAGCGTGAGTTTTCGGTCTATAGTGTTCTAAAATTTTCTACTGGTGTGGCTGGTTTATGACCCAATACTGAAAATTTTAGAACAAACCAGCACAGTTGACCAACAGAGATAAGTTTCTAATTATTAATTTAAAACGGTATATTAAAGATTGAAGGAAAATATTTTATTTTTTCATTTCTTCACTTTAATTTTGAAGAAAAATTTGCAAACAATAATATCTTTGTTTATTACTAGCTTCGCCCATCCGGCGTTGCTCGCAAATCTTTATATGTATTCATATTATTAATGGGCGATAAATCCTTTTTTCCCCGTTTCTATGCTAAGACGACCAATGAAGTCTCCCACTGGGATATTTATTTAGATGTACGATAATAAATATTTTTGTATGGGAGGTACCACGCCCACTCTTCCAATCTTCTTTTTAATATGATAGTTTCCATGATGTATCGCATTTTGTATTGGAGATACTATGTACACTTGTCCAATCAGCCCATTTGTATACTGATGATTTGCAATGACTACCAAGTTATCTAGACCAAATTCAAAAACTTCCATTTTAACGTTTCTCAAGTTATACAAAAATTAATATTTACTTTGTATGGGAGGTAGCATGCCCATTTATCCGACTCCGCCCACTTTTTACCTGACGATTTATAGTGACCATCAAATCACCTATACGAAATTCAGTAACAGATTCCGCCCATTTTTTGACTAATGATTTGTATTGACTGCGAATATAAAATTAGTAGTGTCTTACTGTTACCGTTTAGAAAATGTAGACAAATAAATGATTTTAAGGATGTGGCACCGCACGTTAAAAATAGACAATCACTGAAAGTATACCTTTCTAACGCATGTATTGGTTTGTAAATTGGTTAAGTGGTCCTCGAGTTATTAAATTACGAACAGAGGACAGCTTATTTTTATGTATATTATTGGATATTATTGGATTATATTGTTGTGTTTATATCAATAGCACCAATATGACTTTAAAAAAATTAAGTGCTTAATATCTAAAATTTTAATTCTGAAAATTTTCTATGACTTTAAAAAAAAAATTGCTTTAATTTTGCGCAAAAAAATATTTTTTTTCGCAATTAAATTGTGAATACCTCCGAAACTGTTGAAAATAAAAAAATGATGTTCAGGTGATTTATAGGAAATTTTGTTCCTAAACGTTTGGTTGTACGTACATCAAAATCGATCAAATCGTTTTCTAGTTATGATGAAAAATATTGACATAACTACCATATATTGGACGAAGAATTTGACACGCCCATAAAAAAAATTTGAGCACGATGGGGAAAAACTGAAAACGGATTTGAATTCAGCCCATCAAAATCATTATATTTCATATAGTTTTACTTAAAGGCGAGAAAATCTTTTGTTTTTTTGTAGACCAATGTCATTTCCAAATATAAATTTATGTATAAATAATATATATAATTTATAAAATATTGTTTATTTATTTTATTCCTAAGCATTTGCTGGTACTTGGGTTAAAATCAATCAAGTAGTTTTCAAATTATGATGAAATATATTGACATAACTACCATATTTTTGGCGAAAAATTTGCTACGCCCATAAAAAAATCTGAACCCGATAGAAAAAAACTAAAACCGGATTTGAATTCAACGCATCAAAACCATTATATTCACACATAGTTTTAATTAAAGGCCAGAATTTCTTTTGTAGACCAGTGTAATAAATAATTGGGCTATTGGAATGGATATCGAGTTTTTTTTTTTGCTAATTTTGCCAATTTATTCCACAAATTTTCAATTACGTAAGATTCTGAGTTCTGCGCGGATATTTCATAAAATTTGGAATGGTTACGGATCAGAGAAAGATTGGTGACATCTGACATGTGCTTAAGATCGTTATCTTGATAAAATTCGCTGCTGTTTGCGATACTCAATTTCCCTGCACTTTACTTTACATTTTCCTCTCGGATAAAAATGTGACCATTGTACTAACAATAAAATGCAGTTTGTTTGTACCTATAACGTGTATTTCAATTTATATAATTTTTGTATTTTTTATTATTTTTATATTGATTTACATATTATAAACATTAGTTAATGTTCTGGTTTGTTAGTTTTTGTTAATAAAAATATGATTATTGCCCTTATATTGGAAAATTTTAATTTCCCGATTTTTGACGATTTCTTTATGTTGCAGTGGCGACAATGCCGAGTTTTTATTTTAAATATGCCGATATGTAATCAAAATCATCTCCCACTCCTGATGACAAGGTTTGATAAACAGAGAAAATTGTATTTCTATAACATTGTCATTGTTTTTAAAAAATAATTTAATGTTTTCTATAAGTGTTCGTTATTGATTAATAATATTTAAAAGATATTTATTTATATTTTTTGTTTTTCTATTTTCTTAAATTTGTTTTTACCTCTTTGCGGACACAATCACTTATAAAATCCTATTTTCTCTATTTACTTTGTTTAAATCGTCTTATCAAGTTGTTGTTGTGTGAATTTATTTGGAATTGATATCGTTTCCTTAAGTACTTCTGAATTCTTTTTTATTTTTTGTTTCTTCACTTCTTCATTTTTATTTTCTTCTTTATATCTCTTCTTTATATCTCTCTGTTTTATTTTACTTTATGTCATAAATTTTATATTGTTTATTATTAATCGATAGATAATTGCAAACTGTTTTTTTTTTTGTTGCTTTTACAAACACACATACATCCAATTCTGTTTTTACACGGTTTTACAATAACACGGTCTAAAAAGAAAAAATAATTCTGTTTCTACGCGATTTGTTTTAATAACAAGGTTTAGAAAAAAGATCATTTTTATACAATTTTATTTGATTTATCACGGTGTGAAAAAGTTATTTGATTGAAATTTTAAAGAACACGATTTTTATTAACTGTAATTTTAGAACTTCTCACCTTGGCGGTTTTTAAAATTTTATTTATAAATTTTTAATGATTTTTAATTTCCTTTAAGAAATGGATTATGTACATATTGTTTGTGAAATTTATTGTGCTCTTGTACGAGTTTTCAGTTTCTGAACTGCGACAATTTTGTATTTACATATCATCACCTAAAATCCAAAAGGCCGTAAGTAACAAATCAATCCTTATTAATCAATTTGATTTTTTTTGTCACTTACGGCCTTACGGATTTTAGGTGCCGTTATATTACTTTGAAGTTTGAATTGTCTTTGTCTCTTCCTTTTTTAATGAATCATTTGATTTTAAGTATGTATGTATATAGTTATTTTATGTTGAAGGGCATGGAACCAATTCCTTTCTTTTCTATGTATATACCTACCGTGTAAAAACAGAATTGGGTGTACTCTGACATTTACAACGACATTTTTAACGAACTGTGCTTATAACGAACACTTTTTCAGAGTCCCACCATTTTACATTGACTTTCCATATAAGTTACTACATTTATAACACGAACACGGTTTTAGCAAACTTTGTTTAAAAGGAACATATTTTGCCAAACCCTGTAAAGAATTTTCATTGAAAAACCAATGTTTATAACTAACTAGACATCTAAATAAAAAAACCGCTAAATCTAAATTTATATAAGCACGCCCTTTATAATCCAGTCCAGTCCTTTCAGTTCTTTTTTTTGTTGTTTG
The DNA here is from genome assembly GCA_023159175.1 of Wohlfahrtia magnifica. Classification (NCBI taxonomy): domain Eukaryota; kingdom Metazoa; phylum Arthropoda; class Insecta; order Diptera; family Sarcophagidae; genus Wohlfahrtia; species Wohlfahrtia magnifica. Next base: position 217,761 of record JAKWBJ010000244.1, on the reverse strand, counting down.
CTGAACTACAATAAACATGATAATTTTTTTTCGACATATTGAACAAGAGTTACAATTTATGATCTTTTGCATTTTTAGTTTTTTCGTAAGTCCTTGAATTATCCTGGAATATATTGTCTTAATGGAATTGGGATAATAATGTTTCAAATTTAAAAAAAAAACTCTACTAACGAAGAAAAAAATTTTTTCAAACACGAATAGCATAGCTAGTTACAAACAAAAATTTTTATTGCAACACTGTAATAATCGTCTATTTTATACTAGCAAATGTATGTTCCTATGTGAGGACCATATAACCTATCCATTCCGTTCTATTCCTAAACATTTGGTGGTACTTGGATTAAAATCGGTCAAGTAGTTTTCAAGTTATGATTAAATATATTGACATAACTACCATATTTCTGGCGAAGTATTTTCCACGCCCATAATAGTAGATGTTTCTCTATTAGGTTCAAGCAAAGTCGTGAACAATACACATCATCAAGCGTTAACTGGGTGAATTAGATAATTGGGTGTGTGCCTTCCATTTATACTAAATATTGAATTTTGTATATGTAGAGAACGACAACAATTAAAGCACATTTTTTTCCACGTTAGCCAAAAAGCGAGTATTGGACATCACACTGGATAAAAGCTATCTACATACATATGTATTTGTCATATACAAAAATGAATGTGTGTTTATTTGAAGACTGTATACAGATAAACAAAAGATTCTACAGTCTCTTTTTGGAAAGAACTATAGTTTGGGTTTGGACCGGAAGGGTTCAAAAGGTGGAGAAAAGGTAAAAAATATAACTAAAATAACATTGAGGATAATAATAAGATGGGGGTAGCAAAGCACAATCCATTGGTTCTAACTTTTTTCTCCATCCGCAAGAGTCTTCAAAGACTGCATGTTGGCGACTCGACAAGGTGTTTGTCCTGTATCTCGTCAGTTATACGACAGAATAGTTGCCATTGTTGGTAGAATTCTACCAAAATTGTTAGAATATTTTTCGTTTGGTAGAATGGTATGCTGAATAGAACTTTGGAAGATTTTTTTAGAAGTTTGAAAATTAAAAAATTACTATGTTTTAACACTTGTTAATTGCTCACTATTCTATTTGTTTTCTATAAACGTAAAGCTCACAGACAAGTATCAGAAAAGTCTACACAATCGGTTACACTTTATTGAAGCTTAAAATATAGATTACATTCCATTTTTTGTTGGATAACTGTAGATATTACAAGAATTCCTTTCTTCTTTTTTTTTAAATTCTGCTGTTAGGTAAAAAAAAACTAATTAATCTTAGATAAAGGAGCACTTTAGTCCATATTGTGTTTTTAAACAATAAATGCACAAAATGTGATTTTTAACTTTTTGTAATAAAACTAGTGGGATCACGTGGAGTCTCTCATGCTATAAGTTTATATGGACTTGGCACCGACCAGTTTCCGTTTTCTAATAAAACTTTTGGAATACAAAGGGGTACACTCTAAGGTCAATAACTCGCGAACCAATGAATCTACAAGAACCGCATATACATAGAAACTTTGGTATTAATTTCACCTTTCGTTTGAGAACATCAATTACAACGGATTTTATAGTCCTCTTTTATATATATAGATTTATTTGCTATTCATGCAGTTTGCACGGTTATGTTGAGTTAGCTATCTGTAATTCCTCTAATCTAGTTAATCATATCACTTGCACTCCGATATTTCAATTAGTAGGATGGAAATAGTGAAAATGAGATCAGTACGACAAATTTCTTCAGAAAATGAAAAAGGTGATGCATGAATAATGACGTTTGGAGTAAAATTTTAATGCAATGGATTTTATCCCCTTTATACCGTATTTTAATAACTTCAGGTGAGAATGTCATATCCACACATCTACAACGTCATACATATGCACCTTGACCAAAAAGTTCGCGGAATTTATTCAGAAAATTAAAAATAAAGGTTTATTCATCTAAATCTATATTGTCCCCTTCAAAGTAATCCCCATCGACTCCAACGCACTTATGCCATTGCTGGATCCAATCCTCGAAACATTTTTTATATTCGGTTTTAGGTATGAACATCAGTGCTTCCTGCGATTTTTCCATAACTTCCTCTCGGCTGCTGGATCGCGTTCCCCATAATGGTTTTTCAACTGGATTGAACAGAAAGAAGTCTCAGGGAACCAAATCAGTTGAATTCGGTAGCTGTTGGATGGTATTTGTTGCATTTTCCGTAAAAAATTTCGAATAATAATGGGCACTGTGCGACGGTGTGTTATCACGCTACAAAATTCACGAGTTTTCTGCCCACAATTCTAATCTCTTGCGGCGCATCGCTTCACGCAAACGTCTCAAAACGCCCAAATAATACTCTTTGTTTACTATCTGGCCTTCTGGCAAAAAATCATGATGTACTACACCAGCGATGAGCAACACCCGGCCCGCGGGCCACTTGCGGCCCGTTTAACATGTCATTGCGGCTCGCCAAGCATTTTCAAAATTTGTTTTGTTTTATTTACTTTCTCTCATCAATATTTCCCAGCTTAAACGGTAAAAGATATTTTGCAAGAATTTTTATTATTTTTGTTTAAATTTGCATTTCCGTATAAAAATTTTTTTTGAATTTTTATTTATTTGTCTCTTTTTAGCTTTCAGCATAAATAATTATTCATATTAAAAAATAAAATTAAAAAATTAAAAAAAATTACGAACAAGAAATTAAAACAAATATCAAGTACATGAACATGTTTACTCTTTTATGTTCTCTACATATGTATACATATGTACATAAAGTTAAATTTTATGCAAGAAAACTCATATCGTCTAGATTCCGACTATATTATTATAAAATTAATTACGGTAAACCCCGCATAACGCGGTATTTCTACAACACGATTTAAATAGAATTCCATTACAGTTCATCGTGGAACTGTGACGTGTATAACGCGAAATTGAAAAGAAGTGTTGGCGACACTAATTTGTGCATATATATGTATTTCTTTTTAATGTAAAACTGTGGATTTCCTTGTTGTTCAAACATCAAATACGAACGCACCGCCTCTGTGGTTAGTTGTGTTTGCTTCTGTCACACAATTAGTCAGACTGGTAAGCTGTTAACTAACAATTTTTGTATTTCTTGAAAAAGTTAGTGAAATTTTATTGTCGAAAAGGTAAAATTAGAGTTTTCTTTACTCAAAATTAAGTTTTTCCCCAAACTTTGTTAACTTTAAAACTTTTTTTCCATAATAGAATGTCCGAATAGAAAAAAAAACGTATGATTGCGGATGAGCACAGGAATTTCCAAGAAAAGTGAAAGTATGGTTATTTTTTCACTTTCGCCAAAAATAAAGCTGTATGCTTAATATGCTCAGAAACTGTGTCGACTTTAAAAAAAATATAACATAAAAAGGCATTACGATACAAAACATGAACAACAATACAAAAAACCTAACAGGACAACTCCGGATAGATAAGTTTAATCAAATGCAGAAAACAACAGGATTTTTTTAAAAATCAAACTGTTTTATCAAATATCGCAGCAAAGGCTAGATATGTTGTCAGTCAAATACTGGCAAAAAAAATGAAACCCTTCGCTGATGGAGAGATGATAAAAGAATGTCTGACCGCTGTCGCAGAAATAGCATTTCCTGAAAAAATAAAAATTATTTCAAACATTAGCTTATCAAGATTCTCCATAGCAAGGAGAATTGAATACTTGTCTGAGAACATAGCAACAACGCTTTGTGAACGCATTGCAAAATTCGAATACTGTACTTTGGCACTTGATGAGAGTTCCGATATTAGCGATACAGCACAGCTGGCTATATTTATACGTGGTGTTGACTCCAATTTTAATATTACCGAAGAATTGTGTTCACTGATTCCTATGCAAGGAACTACAACCGGCAAAGCCTTGTACGATGAACTAAAGTCTGTGTTGGAAAATTTGTCAATTTTATTAGAAAAGATTATGGGTGTATCTACAGATGGAGCACGAGCAATGTCAAGTATGGAGGTTGGAGTATGGAGTATCAAGAAGGCTGTTTCAAGACATTAAGAAGGCCACAGGAAGGAAAATATTCATTAACCACTGCGTAATTCACCAGGAAAATTTGTGTGCGAAAAGATTGAGTATGCCAAATGTCAATTAATTAATTTTATTAAGTCGCGAGCGTTAAATCACCGCCAGTTTAAGGAATTCCTAAAGGATTTAGAAACTGAATATGGCGATGTGGTTTTTAATATCGAAGTACGTTGGATTAGTAGAGGTGCAATGCTTAAAAGAGTATACAACTTAAAAAGCGACATACAATTGTTCTTGGATATGAAGGGATATGACTTCCCTCAATTTGATAATAAAGAATGAATGTGCGACTTTGGGTTTCTTATCGACATGACCCAGCATCTCAATGATCTTAATATTGAACTTCAAGGCAAAGGACTGTTTATTCATAGCTTTTTTGATAAAATTCAGGGATTTGAGTGCAAATTAAAATTGTGGAAACAGCATCTTTTGCGGAATAATATGTCCCACTTTCCACATTTAGAAAAAGAAAACTTTACCACTTCTCACAAATACGCACCATATATAAACATTTTAATCAACGAATTTCAATTACGATTCCAAATGTTCAAAACTGAGAAGACAGCGATTCCACTAAAAATGTTTTCCTCACCATTTAATATCGTTGTGGATACAGTTCCCAAAGAGTTTCAAATGGAAGTGATTGGCATGTAGAATAATACCGATTTAAAAAATGTATTTCTTTCATTAAACATCGAAAACTTTTATAAATCATATGTGAGCCCTGAGAAATTTCCGCTTTTGACGAAAAATGCAAAGCAAATGGTGTCTCTGTTTAGAAGCACATATGTTTGCGAACAATTATTATTATAGTTGTAAGATTTCAGTTCTAATGTTGTCGTAAAGTGATTAATACTTTCTCGAGGCTCCCTGGACGGTAAACCATGGTGGCGGTAATACTGTTGTTTAGGGGTAGTTTTCTTACTATGGTGTTTGGCCGCTATATCGTCTACAGAAACTTAAAAAAACCACCGGTTTTATGTTGAAATCCTCCGAATGTTTATGCTACCATCACCTGAAGACAAATTAAGTCACTATCATTGGTGTTGTGTGTCAAAGTGTTTTAAAAAATGGTTCGACGATAACGATATCACTGTATTAGACTGGCCCCCACAGTCCCCAGATTTAAATGCGATATGGAATTCGTGGAATGTGGTAAAAACAGCAACCAAAAGGAATTGGCTTCACAAATTATTATGAGCTTTGAAAACTAATTCAGGCTACGTGATATGATATATCGGCTTTAGTAGGTCAAAATGTTTTCGACCACATGCCTAGACGATATTTGGCAGTTTAAAACAAGCAGGGAGCCTCGACAAAATATTAATTACTCAAGAACAACTGAAATTAATGCAAATATATTATCATATTATTTCTTTCTTATAACTATTTCGAAAATACCATGAAATGTCCGTATTTTTTGGCACAGGGTGAATTTGTATTTTAAGTTTAATTAAATTAAAATTTTAAAATACAAGCAATAATTTAATAAATATGGAATGAAACATTAGTCTGTAGTTTTTCAACTAAAAATAAGAACAATCATTTATCTGCAATTATCTAATTTTATGTACTTTCTGATCAAATATCAATATGCAAAATTGGTGCCCTTATTAAATATTTATCACATCACTGTAATGTCCACTACGATTGTCGCACAAGAACACAATGAAAACACTATGCAACAAATGGAAAATATTTCTGAGTTTTTTTAAGCACGAGAAAGCACATACCCAGCAGCACAAAAGTTATTACAAATTGAAATTCATCCGATTGTAAGGGGTGTTTTATAGAGATATAGAGCTCTAAGTCGCAACAAAACAACGATGGATTATTCGATTGATATGAATTTTATTTATCCGAAAGATAATCTTGTGGCATTATATTTTAAATATGATTTCTGGCATATGACCGCCACGGCTGGCGCGAATGCAGTCCAATCTGGACGTCCAATTTTCGATGACTTTTTCCAACATTTGTGGCCGTATACCGGCAATAACACGGCGAATGTTGTCTTCCAAATGGTCAAGTGTTTGTGGCTTTACCGCATAGACCAATGACTTTACATAGCCCCACAGAAAGTAGTCTAGCGGTGTTAAATCACAAGATCTTGGAGGCCAATTCACAGGTCCAAAATGTGAAATTATGCAGTCACCAAACGTGTCTTTCAATAAATCAATAAATCTATTGTGACACGAGCTGTGTGACATGTTACGCCGTCTTGTTGAAACCACATCTCCTGGACATCATGGTTATTCAATTCAGGAATGAAAAAGTTAGTAATCATGGCTCTATTCAGATCACCATTGACTGTAACGTTCTGGCCACCATCGTTTTTGAAAAAGTACGGACCAATGATTTCACCAGCCCATAAAGCGCACCAAACAGTCAGTTTTTCTGGATGTAACGGTGTTTCCACATACAGTTCAGGATTACCTTCACTCCAAATGCGGCAGTTTTGTTTTTTGACGTAGCCATTCAACCAGAAGTGCGCTTCATCGCTAAACAAAATTCGCTTATGAAAATCGGGAACAACGGTAATCTCGTTTTGGGTCCATTCGACGAATCTACGCCGGGCGTGAGTCTAAACATGATGAATTGCCAAACCAAACTGAGAATATATATATCTATACCTCTATAAAAAACACGCTTTATACTATTATGTCAATAAGAAAAATTGAAATAAAATTTTTAGGGACATACAACTAGCATCCGATTTGGATGAGTCTCATTCCCAATACATTGTAAAATTAAATGTACAGGCTCCCAACATCGCGGGATGGGTTGCTCTAGTGTAATTGTATAAGTATATAAATGATTTATAAATAAAATATATACCATTTGATATGTGTTTTAAAAGCATTGTTAATACAAGAACAATGTTCTAAATTTGTATTCTGTAATCTGGATAATTTAATATTCCGGATCTGGGTCAGCAATTAATCATCCGGATTATCAGGGTTTTACTGAACATAAATACAAACGAAAAGTGATTAAAAAAATGTATTGCCTTATGTTTAAATATGTATCGGGTCACTTTTTAAGAGCTTTCAGATTTGATTAAAAAAAAAAAACATAAAATTTAGTGAAATGTATGAAATCTTTATTTAAGTCGATATAACGATCTATGTACAGTAGCGAGCATTAAAAATGCAACTATGCGTTTCGTAATCTGAAATTGCATTCTATCACTAACAACGGTATTCAATTCAAATTCTCTCTTGCTTTTTTATTCTTTATAAGAAGAAAAGCATACTTCATATTATCAGTTGAATATCTGTGTTAATTTGATCACAATATTTTAGTAATTATAAAAAGTGAACATTTTGTGCGAGCAAAAAAATACAATTTATTGAAAAAAAAAAAATAGTTTCATTGTTAAAGTTTTTGTATTTTTCAAGAAAGAGTTATTAAACTATAGCAAAGTGGCAATAATAAGTGTTTTGGAGGAAGGAATGGCGATGAGCAGAGTTTGAGTCATATTCGGAGCACACAAATCAACTGTTAGTCGAATTTCCTCGAAATTTTACTCTTCTGAAAGTGTAGACAGAAAACCAGGAAGTCTTCACCAACGAATTAATACTGCTCGTCAGTACCGAGAAATGCTAAGACCAATAAAAATTGATCCCCGAAAGACGGTACTAGATAATTACGCAAAAACACAAATGTGCGTCCCATTAAGCGTACATACCGCTAGACTCAGATTAAATGAAGTCAACTTATTTGCCGGACCTCCCTGTAAAAAACACCAAATCAGCAGAGTTAATAAGAGAAGTAATCTTGACTTTGCAGTGAGTCACTTAAACTGGACAAAAGAGGATTTGGCTAAGGTGCTTTGTAACGATGAACGTGAGATGAGATTGTTGCCCACAATAAGATATGCTGGGGGTTCATTAATGAAAATTATATATTTTATATAGCGTTACATTTTTTATGCTCGGTACTGTATACAATTCACTGTTTAAAGGTGATTTCATGTGGATATTGACCGCGGCTACGTCTTAAGTGGTTAACATGCTGGGTCAAATTTCGGCATACTCTCTCCAACATATTGCCAGTTATCTCACGAATAAATTCTGCAATGTTGGCTTCTAGTGCGTCCACCCTTGCGGGCTTGTCCCTATAGAAAAGAGCATTAACATAGCCCCAAAAAAAAGGTCTAAAGGCGTTAGATATCACGATGTAAGCGGCCAATTGACCGGCCTCCAACGTGAAATAAACTGTTCACCGAACTCGCCTCTTAATTGGGCAATTGTTTGGCATAGTGTGTGGCATGTAAGTAGCATCGTCTTGTTAAAACCACATGTCAGCAAAGTTCACCTAGTTAGTTAGTTACGACCATGAACATTATTTTTCGATAAAAAGTGGATCTTCATCCAAATGAATTTTGATCATTAAATTTAATAATCTGCAAGCGTTGGTCGTTTGTATGTAAGTCGATTCATCGTTAAATTGTAGACCAAGCTGAACATATTTGATAGTAACATGTTACACGAAAACAGCTAAGCTGCCAAAAAGAAAGTTGCTAAAAAATCACCCAAAAAATTAAGACATTAATATTTTAATATAAACTGATATTATTCTAAACATCTGCACATGACTGAAACAGTTTCCAATCCTTATACTTTCATTTGAAGTTTTATATCCAGTTGATTTTCATACTTTAATACTACCAAATAATTCATTTATTTAGTTTAGTTTTTGTCAAGAATGCTTATCATTGAAATTTTCTACTGAAATGGAATATCATTTAAAGAACAACGCCCCTAGGCCAATGTAGAATTATATTGGTAATAGGCATACAAATTGTATATTTTATCTACAATGAATTTGCTCTAAAATAAAAATTAAATAGTAATAAAAGTAACATTTTAATACACTTTGATATGAACTTCCATGTTTTGAGTATGTTTGTATTCAAAAACAGTTATATATTATCAAAATTTCGACAAGTAGATAGCGATAACAGACGACGACGACTGGCACCTGAAGTACAAACAATTTCGTATAAAAAGCCGTTAAAATCAACAACAAAACAAAAGAGTTCAAATTAAAAAGAAATCTTAAATAAAAGAATATTAAAAAAATATATAAGCAATATAATAATCACACATACGAGTATCTCAAAAAGCAAAATTTATAAATTTTAACTTTTTAACTTCTTCACTAACAACAACATTTGAAAATTTGTTTTAGCCTAAATGCGACTTACACCTAGCGAGGTCGATTATTCGGCTTTTTTCAAAAACCGGTTTTCGAATAATTCGAAAAGTAGCACTTTTAAAAAAACCCGTTTTCGGTTAATAATTTAGATAACCGGTTAACCGGTTCTGTTATTTAAATAAAATTGTTGCTAATAGAGAGTTTAAAATTAAAGTAATCATTATAGCAATCAATACAATCAATCAATTAAAGCAATCAATACTAACAATAATTTTAACAAATCTCATAAAAACTATGCCAAAACAAAAGGTTTGTTATTATAGTTATAATATAGGTGCCTAAGATAACAAAAATGAAATGTTTTACTTTGAATAAATCTATTGGTAATATATGAGTTCTTAATTGCCTCGACAAGAAAATTAGCTTAGATTTCGAGCAGCACTGTATGTAAATTTATTCACCACGTATTTAATAGTGTGTGTGTCACTATGGTATGTTGGGTAAGAACCCGTCTTCCAACCAAGAAGTCGAACAGCGATATAACCTCACACCATTACTAGCGACTGGTTATGTACATTTACGCTATAAAAAACTTTACTAACTAATATATCTGGCTTTCGAAACCGGCATTTGTGGGCTTGTGGGCTTTCAATGAGTCTGGTTGATCATTCTCCATATAAAAATCAATATTTATTCACAGAAGATGAGAAAAGGTTATTTTTGCTCAAGAGTGCATATCTTTTTCGATTTACCTTGATTTTCACGTTCTTTGTTAGACGTTCAAGGATGTCATATATACAAAACAATTAAATTTTTACAAATGGTTATTATTATACAAACGTATAAAAATTATACTTGTTTAAATTAACCGGTTATTCGTGTTAAGTTAACCGGTTTATTCTGTATTCGAAAAATGAAGATTTTGAAAAACCGTATTCGACAAAACCAAAAAACCGGTCAAATAATAACCGTCCGATCTCCCTACTTACACCTAAATACATACACGTATATACATATTTCTCGCTACATCCAAAGACGAACAAGGGAGACTTCCCTGAATAAATGAGCTGCATCCGAATTTATTTTTAGTTTATCGCCGCACAGTGTTCGATTTTGAAATGTAGGGACCAAAACCCCAAAAATTAACTTTAAGTAGGGCAAAAAATGACATTGATATATATACGGAAACATTCCAATTAAGTTATTTGTTTACTTATTTTAGTTTTAAGTTAATATTGAATGCTTATAAAGGTAACATGAAAATGTGTAAAATATACAAAAGAAAAACTTGTTATTTTTCTTAAAAATAAAGCAAACTTTGTAGATCTTCCTTATCACACAACATGTATTTTGACTATTCATAAATGAAGCAAATTTGAGATATTACACAATATATTACAGAAGCTTTTAATAAAATTTTTAAAACAGAAACAAAAATACCTAGATGATTACTTTATCTGTTATCAGCTGGGGTACAACTTTTGATCGTTTTGTATACTTTTGATCATTCCTTAAAAGAACATAGAAAACAATTTTACCCTAAACTGCCTCTGCTGAACAATTTTTCTAAAACTGTTTTCTAATGTCAAACAATATTATATAAAATAATAGTATTTTTTGTTACGTTAAGGTTAGTGTTAGAATTTAAATAGTGCATGAGTAGCTTAATTGTGGTCGTGAGCTTCCTTGACCGTCAGTTAAAAATTACTCCCCACTTTATCTTTAAAAATTAACCGTTAGTTTATTAATTTCTTATTTAAATCAACTTACGTTGTTGGTATAAAGTGTGCAAAATTGTGCTTTAAGACATAACAAGTCCAGTTGATACTTTGAAATTGATAAAAAAAAATCTCTGAGAGTGCTTTTAAAGCATTCACTTTTAGGTTAGTTTTAGTTTTTGAAATAATAAAACATTAATAATGTACAAAATTACAAAATTGAACATAATCGGGTCTTATGTAGAATCAGTTTATTCTATCAAGGAAATTGATCATAATAACTTCTTTGCTGGCTTTTTGAAAACAAAAAATCAGTACGAGGAGAATAATACAATGATAACACAATTCTTGCCTTCAAAAAAGGCGAATGAAATATTTGAATCACAATTGAATAACATATTTGTACGAACGGAAACAGTTACATAAATTTTTAGAAACTTATAGCCAAAATTGTCATCGGGTGTAGATAACATTCCTAACATAATTTTACGGAACTTGTCAGAGGATATGATATCTAAATATCGCATACTTTTTAATAATATGCGCAACCATTTCCCCCATGGTTGAAAGTTGGCCAATATAATAGTCGTGCCCAAAAATAATAGGGACATAAGCAATCCGAAAAATGTGCAAGCTATAATATTATTACCGAACATAAGTAAGATATTTGAAGTATGTTTAAACAATGTTTTAGTTAAACACTGGTATTGTAATTATAATAATATTCGAGAGTTTAGCTTTCCCAATGCGCATTATTATACTTCTGCATAATATGCTAAACAATAGGAGTATTTTTTCTAATAATAAGAGTTCTAGCACAAGAAAATTTATAAATAATATATAATTTAATATATAATTTAATATATAATTTTAATTTAATATATAATTTAATATATAATTTAATTCTCTATTACCATTTGGCCTTTACATTTACCACCTCTTATCCAAGGTAGATAACATTATCGCGTTCGCAGATGATATCACAATATATTACACGGACAACGAAATCAGTAAAATAAATAAAGGAAAATAAAGGAATTTTTAACAATAGAGAAATATTCTTTAGACTGACAAATGAAAATTAATTTTGGTAAGTGTGAGAGCATACTCTTTCGACCCCCAGTGGGGAAATGTAATAGCAACTTATGAAAAAACTTGATATCCTTCGATATAGTCAATAAATAATATAAAAATTCCCGTCAGGCAGAACTTAAAGCTTTTCGGTATTCATTTAGATCTGTAAATTTTTATACTTCAATGAACACGTAAACACACAACTATTTAGGGCAAGAAATTATCTTTTCGCCAAAAAAAAAAAAAATATTTTTCTCTAAAATAATACAATCAAGGGTCGAAACTTTAATTTATGAAGCACTAATTAGACCTATTTTGCCCTACAGCCGCCAAATATGGACAATATTTCTTATGCTTATATGGAAAGAATACCAATTCTTAGAAGGAAGTGCTTAAGGTGTTGTTCTACATAGAATAGATCTCCAAGCTCTAACTTTAAAAAATATATTTCAAAAAAAATTTTGTATTGTGTAATAGAACTAAAATCAGCAGGATACATAAATTTGTCATAAATGTGATAAGGAATCACATCTTGAACTATATGAAGAGTTGTGGAAATAATTTTACTATGACTCCTTATTATGTTTCGGATGATTATATAAGGAAGACTTTGCGAAGTGGATATGTTCCACCTGAAGTCTTTCTTTATCTTGACAAAAAGAGTTATGTCCAAAATTACGAGGGCACTCGTATAATTTATCACATTTATAGACGAGCCAATATCAAATCCATTTGCTGTAACGAACTTAATTTTGATAATTGCCGGTTTGACATAAATATAGTATTTACTTGGGAGATAGAAACATGACGTTGGTATTGGTAGCTCACCCAATCATTTACTCTATATTTTGTTCTTCGACCATAGAACAACTTGTTTCTATTTACATACACAGTTTGTCAAATACATTTTTTCAAAGTAGAATAAAAATATAATTTTCTTTACATTCGATAATTCGAACAAACAACTCTTAATATGTTTGTTTTTTTTTCTGTGGCACAAATTCCGTTACTGTACCTACTAAGGACTATCAGAAGTCATAATTTTTAAAATAGACCCACACATTACAACGCCAACAACAAAAAAGTTCTTCACCTAATTCTATGCTGTCAAAAAAAGGCTTACAAAAATAATAAGTTATTGGAATTTATTGAAATTATAGTTTAATATCAAAAAAGACGTCATACTGCTTTCAACAAATATAAATTCCTTAAATATGAAACAATATATATATATATATATATATATATATATATATATATATATAATATATATATATATATATACTTATATAAATATACATATATATATATATACATATATATATATATACATATATATATATACATATATATATATATATGCATATATATATATATATATATATATATATGTATATTTATATAAGTATATATATATATATATATGCATATATATATATATATATATATATATATATATATATATATATATGTATATTTAAATAAAAATATTCCGGGAACACGAGTCTCAAAAAATTGGGTATTTCCATTGTTCTAAATACAAATCGACTAATATACTGGTTTGTTCTCAGGGTTGAAGAAGTATGAACAATTGAATCTGGTCATCATTCTTAGTAAACTTACATACTAAAAAAATGATTAAGTCTTCTTAGTACACTTACGTACTAAAAAAAAGGTTAAAATCAACCGAAATAATGAACTTCGCTAATTATTGATAACGTGTAAATATTTATTTATACACAAAAATAGTCTGAATACCAAATAAAGTGAAAATAAATTATTATTTACATTTTGCGTTGACAGTTACACATTAATTAAATCACGACATATGCCTCGTAATGTAGAATGAATTATAGGGAAGACATTTGGTATGAAAAACAAACGCGAATACATGATATAAATAAAATAAATCCAGTGTTTAAATGATAAAAAAACGTTTATTTTGGTATGTAAGAGAGCGTGCAAACCTTTGCAATAAAACAACAAGCAATAAATGTATTCAATATTTACATATTTAAAAAAATAATAATAATCCAGAGGAGCACAGTGTCGCGATTTTTTAGAACGACTTGACAAAAATAAGAGAAGTTATCACAAATTAAATAAGTTTGAGGTACATGTTCTGAGTGTTAAAATATAATAAAACCTTAAATTTGAAGACTAACCTTAAACGACTATTGCCTATTTTAAAAGAAAACTCTATAATTCCTGACCACCAGATTGGGCTTTCGCCATAAACACGGTACTCCGGAACAGTGCCATAGACTAGTAAAGGATATTTCGGGATCAGCTGAAAGAAAAAGTATTGCTCTGCTGTATTTTTAGATATACAGCAAGCATTTGACAGAGTCTGACTTTGTGGTCCGCTTTATAAAATTAAAAGTATTTTACCAGCTCCTTACTATTTAGTTTTGATAAGCTGCAGACCTGGTTAAATTATTGGAATATAAAAGTGAATGAACAAAAGTCTACCCATGTTACTTTTAGCCTAAGACGTGATGATTGCCCAGCAATAGTCGTGAATGGTTCACAAATTCCGAAAAGCAATCACGTTAAATATTTAGGCATGTATCTAGGCAGACGATTAACGTGGAAAATCCACATAAAACCTAAAAGGTCTCATTTAGACATGAAAGTGAAGAAAATGGCTTGTTGCGAGATCCTAAATCTGAATTAAGTTTAGAGAATAAGTTTCTGCTCTATAAATGTATTTTGAAACCCATATGGACTTATGGCATGCAACTTTGAGGTACTACAAGTAACTCAAATATCGAAATCTTACACAGATTTCAATCGAAAACGCTGCGAATGATTGTTGAAGCACCATGGTATATTACAAACAGCGCAATACATAGAGATTTGCATATCCCTCTTATTAAAGAAGAAATAAACAACTTCAGTAACAGATATCTTGAAAGATTAAGCGATCACGTTAATCCGTTGGTAATCTCTTTATTAGATGAAAGTTTAACAATCAGACGATTAAAAAGATTTCACGTTTTAGATTTCCCATTTAGATGAAATATTTTCAATTAATTATATATATATATATATATATATATATATATATATATATATATATATATATATAATTATTAATTATATTATTATTATTATTAATTATATATATATATATATATATATATAATTATATATATATATATATATATATAATTATATATATATATATATATATATAATATATATAATTATATATATATATATATATATATATATATATATATATATATCACATTAATTGAAAATAGTTATATATATATACCTATTTATTTGCAATTTATAACCAAATAACATACGTACATAAGTATACACAATGTTATTGATTTCACTGGAAACCAATAACTTATGCGAATTTCTTAAATAATTATCTCATTTGCTTAATGTTCTAGAATAGATTGCTAATAAAAATTAAAAAAAATACTACATAATTTCCCGGTGGCCTATCTGAGCGACATCATCACTATGACATCAGCTCGCAATTTGCATAAAATTATCGTTAAAGAAAATGTCATTGATGGATCCCCGTGATAATCATACAAAGGAAGTTATGTATGACAACATGAATGTGGTATCACTATACAAGGGAAAGTTAAAATTTAGGGACATTATCTGTTATGAGTCGATTATAAACTGAACGCTGCAAGATTTTGTCTGCTTCATGTCTATGTTGATAAATAATTGAGTTTTTTAATATTTAGTTGTCTGTTATTTGAAGAACAAATATAAAAAATACAGTTGTCTCATGCTAGGTACACAATTTGCAACATGTTTATGAAACCAGACATGTTTCGTGTGTAGTCGTGTTTATGGTTTAATTTCGCGTTGCATTCGAGGTTTCAAAAATATCTAAATATTTTGATATTTTCTGGTTGCATAGTGTGCTTAATTATTTATTGGTTTTACTGGTTTAGTTCACTGAAAACAAGCAAGCTGTGAATACATATATATGTATGTATATATTTCTCAACAGCGGAAAAAATTAAACAAGCTAAGGAATGGTTTAATATTACGGTATAATTGTTCGTTGCAGTATGTGTATCAAAATATGCATTATGAATGATAAACGTGTTGCATACACACGCTTAAGAGTGTGAATCCTAGCATCATAAAGTAAGTGCACACTTATTATTTGCAATTCAAATTACATTAAAAAAAACCTTTTTAAGTTTTTAGATAATAATGACTTGTTTTTGTTTTTAAAACAAAAACTTTAGAATGTATTAAGAAAAAATAAAAAGTGTATTGACATCAAAAATTTGGCCTCAAAAAGTGAGTGCTCACTTTAAATATGTTAATTTTTAGAATTTAAACAAAGAAGTAGAAAATTAATAAGTATGTAGCTTGTGATTATTTGTTTTTATAATTGCTTTCATTCTTTTGGGAATGGAATTTACCAGGCTTATGCAACTCTTCCTGTAGAACTCAAACTAAATCATTTTTGTTTCAAATTTCCGTTTCTCTAATTAGGATTATGTCTGGTGATTGAGGACGTGTTTCCATCAATTTTGGATTATAGTAGAGCAGACACATCTTAGGTCATGTCATTATCTTGAGTAAATATGTAATTTAACGATAGACTCCTTTTTTGTACACTCAATTCGAAAAACTATATACTGTTACGTTTTAACCTTTTTAAAACGTTTGAGTTCGTTTATAATGCGTTAGAATTATATAAAACACTACTTCGTTTGTTGTTTTATAATTTGTCTCTTTTTCATTAATTCCTCTGCAGCTTTTCTGCACTTTGTCTTAATGCAGCAAATTTACTTTTACAACACTTTTTATTTGCGCCTAAGCAGACTTTACTTATTGACAGCCAAATAATCACCATCCCTTTATAGTATTTCATCATTACTTTCGAATGTTCTAGTACAGACACGTATCTTAGATTTATCTACGTTAATTCAAATGTTCTAAAACAACTGTATAAACACAAAAAGCAATCCCATCCTATGCGGATGTAAGCACTCTTAATTAGTACAGGTAATTTGTTTTGCAGTTATTAAGCCTTGACACAAGCCAATAAATTTTATAGGTAAAAATCCCACAGTAAGTCCCTGATGTGGTGAATTTCTTTTTCAGCGTTTTCATTTTCGTAACAGTATTATAAAACTCAAATTTTTAGTTTTATATATATTTTTTTACATAAAAAGTTATTATTCAAACAGCACTTGAAATGTATTTGTGAGAAAGCGGTAAGGTTCGGCCGTGCACTTTATCCTTTATCCAGGATATCTAAACTTAATTGAGAGCATAAGATTCTTTTATACAAGATGTGTATTCGGCCTATTTTGGCAGGTTTGGTTTTTCAAAGCTTCTAAGGCTTGGAGAAGGAAATTACAGATTACATAGAATAAATATTAGAAGATAATACATGATCTAAACCCCAGATATTCAACTGATTTGGTGCATAGCAATTTTGACAACGTAAAGATTGAATCATTCGTAATTATAATTAGAAATTTGCTAAATAGTCCTTAAGTCCCTTTTTTTACAAAAAGAGTCAATTTAGTGGGTATTTTAATAATTTCTTATGATATTTCCAATTTGTAGAAGATTTTTTGTTTCAATACAACTTTTCCTAAATTCTGTAATTTTAGTAGTTTTACTTATTAAATAATTAAAATTTTTATTGTTGTAATACTTAATTTAAAATCTCATAACAATGTAATAAATGGGAAATGATATTATTTTTCTGATAGACGCTGTTGAGTAGATCTGTTTTTGGAATTTTTAAAGCATCTCAAAAATCTTGAGTTAGGGGTAAAAAACCGGTTTTTCGGACATTTATGCGCTTATAAGCTAATAACTTAGCTGAATATTACCCGAAAAAACACTAAAGATATGTTTTATTGGGTTGGCCATATAATTAAAAAATGTACTGCGAGTATATTCATTTTAATTGCAATATTTTTATTTTTTTTATGAGGTAACCTTCGTTTTTATTAACATTTACACATCTGTTCGGCAAACTCTAAGCTGACTGCAGAGAGATTGAGGAATAGCCTTCCAACACTATTCAATGTTTTACCACAATTCATCAACATTGTTGCAATTTTTCTCTTCCATCCTCTTTACAAATTCACCTTACAAGTTCTCAATTGTATTGAGATTAGGGGATTTGAATAGATTTGGGTTCTTTAACTCTTTTAAACAGCTAGTTCGTTCACTTACAACACAAAACGTGTGTGTTAAACACACACACTCACACATGCATAAATGAAATTTTTATTTTACGCACATGCTTTTTGTTGTAGGTGAACGAACTAGCTCATTAGAAGAGCTAAACAATTCAACTCTAAATTTAGACATTTATGTTTTGTTCCTCTAAGGAGCTCTTCACAAGTCGTGAAGTGTTTGCTTAGCGTCATTGTAGTGCATGAGGTGTCACATTAGTAGTAAATTTTTTTCGGCCTGGTATCATTGTATTTCCTATGTATATTTTTGTAAATATTTTGATCAATGCTTGTTTTGATGGTATATTTAAGATTGAGTTGTTGGTTAACTGGACGCCATACATAGCGAGGTCGATCTGATCCCCATTGTCGCTCCAAAAATTATTTTTTTGTATATTCATTGGTTTCTTAATGTTTTCTTTAGCAAAATCAAATCCGAAGTTTAAATTCTTTTTGGAGACGAAAGCTTTTCGCTATGCAATGCATCCATGTAAGGAAGCTTCATTAAGCCGGCACTTAATAGCTGTAGATGGTATACCAATTCCATATGATGACTCTAACTCAACTTTTAGCTGCTTATAACTTTGAAATGGGTCAACTTTATGGCTCCTACGATTATTTCATTTGCCATAGTTCAATAAGGTCGAATGTAGTCGAAAATTTTCTTTTCATAGTTGGAAAAATGAACAAGATGGACTATTTAAAGATAAAAACTAAGGGATAATTTTACATAATAATCCACTCAATATCGCCAAAAATCTAGTTCATTACGAGAAAAGTGAGAAAAATAAAAATATAAGGCTGTTATGTACAGTGGCTCAATTTAATAGAAAATAAATAAATAATAAAAAATATTCACTAAACTAAAAAATTTTTTTATGTATTTTATTTATTGACATGGGACTGATTAGAAATATGTTTACAATATATGGGAAATATCTCTATACAAAAAGCAACAACAAAAAATGCATAATTGGAGATAAAAAAGATCAAATTAATAATCGGACACAAAAATTTCTAAGTTTAAGTCAGCGTTGTTTTTAATTTAGTATTTTCTGGCCAGCCTTTTATTCTTGAGAATAGCCTCTAGCCTCTTTGGAACAGGTTCCTCTAACTTTTTGCGATAGGAAGGGTATATTCGTTCCCATTCCTCCTTAAGAGCGATTTTTAACTCAGTGATGGTAGATATCGGTCGAGATTTTAATTTATTTTCGATATATGCCCCAAGTTCTCTATAATGGTGATATCAGAAGATTGTGGCGGCGTTTTTCATAACATGGGGACAGTTGTATAATAACCACATTAGCGTATTAGTGGTTTGTTTTGGTCGAGTCGCTATCTTGATAAAATTTAAAATTGTCCGAAATGCACAGCGATTGTACAGTGGCTACCAAATTTTCTTTTAAAATGGTTATATTTTTGTTTTTAGCTTAATATTTTAAATGGCCACAGAGATATCTAAATTTGAAAACCGGAATCTGATTTGACACATTGATTATTCTTTTTCAGTGGTGCCACAAACATTTTTACCGCGTTTTTAATCTATATATTTCATGTCTTGCGTTTTTAGATTGCCTATTTCATTCATCTTATTGTATTGACAGCACTGAACTATTTGTTGTTGCCAAGAAAAATAAAATTTACCCTAAGTTGGCTACGAACTACAACGATAGTCGTATAGTCGGTAGCCGTGCTGCCGCTAAAATAATTATTCTCATATGTACAATTTTTTTTATTTTTGACAGCTTGCAGTCGACGGTCGGTAGCCTTAAATGTATTTATAACATGACGCTGAGGTGTGGAACGCTACTTTATATTTTGTACAAATAAAAACAGCTAAAACTTCTGTATTCCAAAAATCTGAATCTGCAATTTTTGACTATAAATTTTTTTTGCGCAGAAAGATCATACCAAGTTTTATCTATAACTATATATATAACCATCATCTCCATTTTTTCAAAATTGGATTCGCACACTTTAAAAATAAACAGCTCGAATATTAACTTCATGACAATAAGTACCCTCTTATTACAATACATACATATGTACATATGTATATATGCATTAACTATTTAATGTATTAAATACTTTTTCATATACATATGGACACACAAATTTAAATGTGGTATATCAGTAAATTTACTTTAGACATGTTTAGGTGATTTTATTTATTTATTTATTTTTTTTTTTTACGGGATAAAATGATGACCATGGTAACACTTACGTCAGCATTTTCATTTTTGATACAAATTTGGAAAATTATAGCACTGATTCTAAATCGAAAGTTTTATGAACTCGGATTTCGTTATCAAAAACAAATGCTTGTTTAAGAAGAAAATAAAAATAATTTATTATTACGATTACCACAAAATATGAAACGAAACAATGTAAACATTCATTAATAAAAGGTATTTACTTTTCATTAATATGTGGATCCAAACCAAACATAAATTAACAGAGCACTCACCAGCTGATAAATACTATTCAACTCATTACACTCTGCTTTCTAGTTTTAAAAACATCTTAAAAACAAAAAAAAAAAAAAAAAAAACAAAAATTAAAAATAGAAAATAAAAAAGAATTATAATAATTTATAAAACTTATATTATTGCATTAGAGGCGAGTTTAAATAAAAATACTGCCTAAAACCGGGCTTGTTTCGTTACCCCGATCTTATTTACTGTGTGCCGCTGTGGTATGGTATGTAAGACACCCGCTCATCAACCAGAAGGTCCTCGGCTTAATACCAGGCCAGACCATCTTAAAAAAGAAATAACCTCATAACATTAGCTAGTAACTGGTTATGAGTATTACTTACTATTGAAAACTTCTCTAATGCATTTGCCGTTCGGAGCCGGCGTTAAACTGTAGATTCCTTTCAATGAGTTTAAAAATAGAATCGGGTGCAGCGCGTTGACTGAGAGAAGTCCTTATTTTCCTTCATAGAATGTTATGGGAATTAATGTCTATATATATATATATATATATATATATATATATATATATATACATATATATATATATATATATATATATATATATATATATATCAATATATATATATATATATATATATATATATATATCAATATATATATATATATATATATCAATATATATATATATATATATCAATATATATATATATATATATATATATATATATATATATATATATCAATATATATATATATATATATATATATATATATATATATATCATATCATATATATTGATATATATATATATATATATCAATATATATATATATATCAATATATATATATATATATATATATATATATCAATATATCAATATATATATATATATATATATATATATATATATATATATATCTTATTTATTATATATCTTATTTATTATATATCGTATTTATTATCTTATCTATTATCTTAGTTATAATTGCGTACCTTTTTCTCATTTTATCCCCTTCCGGTTCAAATATATTATATTAATCATTTAAAATAGCCTTTATTTTCTTTCAGAAGGGCACTGTAGAATGTGCCTTTTATCTGTATATGTTGTATGTGAGGTACTACGCCCCTTCAATTCCGTCCACTTTTTAACTGATGATTTGTATTGACCATGAAGTCCTTTAAACAAAATTCAGAAACTTTAGCTTTAACCGTTCTCAATATATACAAAAATCAATATTTACATTGTATGGGAGATACCACGCCCATTTGTTCAATTCCCCCCACATTTTGACTACTGATCTGTATTGACTTTGACGCTATTTAGATTAAATTTAAAGACTATTAGAGTTATCAATTTGAAGATATATAAAGACAAATAAATTTCTAATTTGGCACCGTCCAATTAAATTTTTTCAAGTTTAGAGAACTGGTTCAGCCGTTTAGCTGTTTATATCTAGGAGAGATAAATTTTTCGTTTTTTTTTTTTCAAAAAACTGTTTCGTACTTTGTTAGAGTAATATTTGCCGGTGTCTTGGAACTACTTAGTATACAAACAGGTACTCATTGCTAACCATTTACTTCATTCTTATAAATACATATATTTGAGGTAGTTAACAAGGCTCTGTGAAGAAGACAATTTACAGCTTATTATTTCAAGACACTTAATACTTTGCAGATACCATGGCGTTTGAAATAGCGCAGTCCGTAATATGAAAGTTGTGGAAGATAGGGAGGGTGAAAGCAACAAAATAGAGGAGGTGGTCAAGATGCTTCCAGCTGAGCAGAAATCAAAATTAAAATGGTTTAACTGTGGAAAGAGCGGCCACTTCCAGAGAAACTGTGAAGCGCCACGCAAAAGGTCAAGATCAGTCTCACCACCAAGAAATAACAAACGGGCCAACCACCATCAATCAACAAAAGAGTCCCCGTTAAACTAAAACGAGCTAGCACTGAGGGGCTAGCTTCCACAAGCGGGGGCCCCACTATCTCCATACCAGTGATGCAGAAAAATAACAGCAACCTTACAGCATGCGGGTACATTAATGGTAGACAACTTACCTTCACTATAGATACCGGTGCGATGCAGTCTATCATTAGACCTGATATAGTAAAGAGAAAGTGTGAGGTGCTCAATAATATCAGACTAGGAACAGCTACTGGAGAGTCTGCCACTGTCTACGGAAAAATTGAGACGAGGCTATCATTGGTGGCATCAATTTGAATATGGGGCAACAGGTAATGAATTGGCGTAATGTAGATATACTTCTTGACGCGGGATACCAGCATCAAGTGCACACCAGAAGGATAATTGCTGTCAAAAAACAAAAACTACCACCTCAGACTTAGTCATTGATATGAGCGCGTATGAAGGAAGATTGTGAGGACAACCGCTTGTTGGTAGTAGAGTCAGCAAAAATTAAGACGGACTTGTCCGTCCAACAAAGAAGGCACAATCACGATTAGAGAGCTCTATCTATCAGGCCACGAACAATTCATTTGTGAAAACTCTGAGGTAGGCCAATGTGCTCCAATAGAGACGATAATAAACAACGAACATTTGTCGGAGTCTGCCAATATGTCAACGAAAGATCAACAGATGTTTGACGAAAATGTTGAGAAATGGGTAGCGGGCCTTGCAGCTCCAGAAAGAAATAAAGCCAAAAGGCTGCTAAAGAAGTACGCCTGCGTATTCGCCACGAAAAATAAAAATCAAGGCAGAACAGCTATAGTCAAACACGAAATAAATACTGGTTAAGGAGCTGGCCAATGAAATGGAGAAGAGCGGTGTAATTGAACTATCATCGAGTCCTTGGAGCTCACCTGCAATCTTAGTTAAAAAGAAAGATGGAAGCTGAACGATGTCACTAAAAACGGCAGCTACCCGCTACCAAGAATTGACGATACGCACGACATGCTAGCTGGAACAAAGTGGTTCTCTACATTGGATTTACAAAGTGGGTACTGGCAGGTAGAGATTGCAGATAAGGCTAAGGAGAAAACTGCTTTCAGTGCAAACGGTTGCTTGTGACAGTTTAAAGTTATGACATTTAGGATCTGCAATGCGTCGACCACATCCGAGCGACTTTTGGAGCGAGTACCAAAAGGACTCAATTGGAAGTCTTGTCTGCACCAGTTTCGACGTATCCAGTCCAAGGTGAAAAATTCATCTTTGACATTGATGCCAGTGGACATGGTATTGGTGGTATACTTTCACAGGTGGTCGATAGGACGGAAGAAGCCGTAGGCTACTATAGCCGCACGCTGTCAAAGCCTGAACGGAATTATTGTGTGACTCGATGTGAGCTACTGGCAGTGCTAGAATGCATAAAACATTACCATAAGTCCCTATATGGTCAACATTGTCTTCTAAGAACTGTTCATTCCACACTGAGATGGCTGCTGCAATTTAAGAACCCTGAAGGACAACTGGCACATTGGATTGAGCACCTTTAGCATTAAGCACGAAGTGGCATAAAGAATGGAAATGCTTATGCTCTCTCACGTCGGCCGTGTAATTGGAATGTAAACAGTATGTGAAAGCTGAGCGGAAAAAATCCATCATTGATATCCGGCTAACGCAAATAGACGCAAACGAAGACTGGTCAGGAGCACAAAGTAAGGACCCAATATTGACAAAGGTTATAGCAGCAAAATAATAGGACAGACAGTCCACTCGCTCTTACAAAAGCGTATTGGGCACAATGAGACAGTTTGTGTTGATTAATGGGTCCTTATATCGCCGTTAGGCGATACCAACACCAAATTCATAAATATTAGAAATTGATTCACTTCCTACAGAATAGGGATACGAAAAAGCTCCTCCCGAATCTAAAACGGAGTCAATTGCTTATATGTAGACTGGAAGAAATCAGCAAACATATCCGGAATGTCACGATAATCAGAAGACGATTCCTTCCCACAGAACATTTCAGTAGGAAAAGTAGATGATCTACGTTTAACACGAACGAAGTCATAAAAGGACTTTGGGTCAGTAGCAAAGTTTGACTTAATTCTGTTCAAGTACTCAGTATAACAGTAATGATTAACCATAGCAAAATCAGTACGTGCCATAGAGTAGAGCAAGTAATCAATACTAGACCCCGAATTCACAAACTTCCTAAACAACCACGATTTTTTATTCCTCAATCTTGCCAAGGAGGACCAGAACGCTCCGAACGATGGTATGTAAATGGAACGCACTCATTAAAGCATTGGAATAAAATACTATAAAAGCCATTTAAAATAGTATCAAGGGAGGAAGAGTCATACCGCGGTAAGCCGAGTAAAGACGACCAATCAACAGAAGAGAGCAAGGAATTCAAGTGAACAAAATCAGCACGACTAAAATCAAAATGACCATTTGTATCTAAAGAGCGTCTACCATCCGTGGTTAAACAAGGATCAAATTTAACACAAAGTAATAACGCAGGACGATAAACATCTTCAGGAACAGATATATAATCAATACGAAATAAAGGAGAAATACCATGCTCCTCAACAAATATAAGATACAAAATCCTACCAAAAAAATTCAATACATCATTCACCTGAAAAAGACCCAGATCAGACATAGCTGACAGAATCTCTCTATAAAGTGGGACTGAAGAAGACGGTACTAACGAGCTTCATATTGGAGTCAGCGGAGAGCACCTGTGGGTCACAAGGACTCTGGAAAAACTAAAACAACATTTTTATTGGGTTAGATGTCAGCAAACTGTACCCAGTGTATGGAAGCTAAAGGTCCAGTAAAACTAATCTGAGGTCAGCTGCAACAATATAGCTCGGATGCAATTTTCGAGAGGATAGCGATGGACGTAGCAAACCCTTTTCCTGTATATAATGCTGGAAATCGTTATGTCCTCGCTGTGATGGATTATTATAGCAAATGGCCGGAAGTGTATGCCATACCCAATCAAGAGGCAAACACAATTGTAAATGGTTTTGTAAGAAATTGGTTATGCCGCTATGGGGTTCCAAAAGAGCTACAGACCAGAGTAGAAATTTCGAGTCTGCTGTATTTAAAGAAATTTGTGAGATAAACGGAATTAAAAAAACTCGAACGGCGCCGTTTCACCCACAGTCTGATGAAATAGTAGATCGATATAATCGAACCCTGGAGGAATATTTGCGAAAAGTAGTGTGCGAGCAAAAAAGGATTGTAACCAACACCTACCGAAGCTCCTACTGGCGTACCGATCAGCTACCCATGACTCAACGTCAAAAATTTTGGTAGACATGTGTCGACCATCTTCACGTTACATATGAATTAACGGATATGAAAATAGAAGATGGTCGATATTTCCGGAACCTTCCAAACTGTAGGAAATTGGGTATATTAAGTGGCTGCTTTACCTACAAGTCAATTGTTATCGTTTTGCTGTCATAAGGTAAAGACGTGCTTATGCGGAAATAAAAAGTTGTATAAACGAAAATTAAGCTGTTGTATTGAGATAAACTGTACAAAAGTTATAGTGTAGTGAAATAAAAGCCGTAAACAACAAAAAAAGAAGTGATGTTTAATTTATTTTAACGCAATTTAAACGAACGCAAACGTTTTAAAAAGGTTAAAACGTAACAATACGTTTGGCCTTATTGTTTCAATCGCGTTCAATGTATTTTGACGGCTCCAACGTAAAAATTAAAAATAACCTCAAATTTTTTAACGGAGCACAACAATACGAAATTTTGGGGCCATTTTTTTTTCATAGTAATTTTTCATTTCTTGCTTTATGGTTATTTTGCTTTATGAAAAATGGCCCCATAATTTGATAATATTGCAAAATAATTTTAAATTATTTTGGGGTCATTTATCATTATTCATAAAATGAGTAAGATAATAAAAACTACGCAAAATCTAACAGAATTCGTTGTTCCGCTACTAGTTTTTTTTTAAATAAAATTAAAATTTTGTTTTCGTATTCATATATTATGAAAACATAATTTAGTCATTACAAATAAGAAAATTTGGAAGGATAGGTGCACCAAAGTGCAAATTTTAAAACGAATTAAAGAAAAAATAGTATAAATTAAAAGTGAAAATTAATTTTGAACTTATTCCAGGAAAAATATTGGCAGTAATCTATGCAAATGATCAAATGATGAGTTATAAAAATTCGGTATATAAGGATATTGTCCAATAGGAGTGTTTGAGAAGTGCTAGCAAGGCAAGAGTTAATCTTTTGGGTGAAGGTAAATGTGTTTTATCAAAAACACATTTTACTACGGAGCCATCTACCCCCAAACAAATAAATTTCCGCTTTAACACGTCTTTATCTTACGACAGCCAAACGATAACTAACTGATATGTAGGTGAAACAGCTCTTTATATACCTAATTGTCTGCATTTTAGAAGGTTCAGGAAATATCGACCATCTTCTATTTCCATATCCGCTAATTCAAACGTAACGTAAAGATCAAGGCGAATTTAATAAGGTGGTCTTAAATTGAAAACGAATACAACACTGTAAAACAAAATTTCGGTGTGTTAATATAATGTAACACTGTAGTAAGCAAAAAGCTGTAGCGTCAAAAATATTTTTTGTCAACAATATACAGCATGTTTTTGTTTTTTGACATATACGAATGTATCAGCTGTTGGTTACGTAGTAAATTAGGGCCACCTTATTGAATTCGCCCGGGTAAAGATGGTCGGTGTGGCAGTGCTGCCAAATTGACATATACCAAAATCCCGCAATGCAGTGTTGTATTTTTATTTTCGTAAAAATATATTTAATTTAAAAAAAAAAATTTGTTTAAATGAACAACAAAGTTTAAATACAAAAATTATTTTAAGGGGAAATCACTCTTTGTTGCAAACAGGCCTTGCAAGTCTTGCAGACGTAACAAACCTAGCATATCTGCTACAGTTTGCTACGTCTCAACAACAAATTACATGAAAGTGGCATTTGCTACACTTATGCATATTTGCTACACAAAAAAGCATTGTAAGTTTGCTATACTTAAGCTGGGATCACAGGATTGACTCAAATACACCAATCTGATACAAATTTTATTATGACAAATTATTATTAGCGCACAATAATAAAATTGTCCCAATTAAAAATTCTGTATTCACACGGTTGTCTTATTTTATACGACATTTATTGCCCTAAGATGGAGCGAAGCGATGTATTGACAATAATTGTCCCAACACTGTCAAACGATTGTTCTAGTTTACGGCAACTCTGTGAATCAGCTATTGTGGTACATTAAATATATTTAATTTTTTTTTTTTTTTTGGTGTTTAAAATGGTTCGTAATTTAAAAAAGAAAATAGCGTCCTCATTATTTATATGAAGGACATTTAATGAACAAATAAATAAAAAGAAATACAAAACAAGAAAAGAAGGAGCTTGTGGGTAAGAGATTGGCTTACAAGAAGGACCATTGATGGTGCATATGAGAAAACATTTCAATAAATAAAAAAAAAAAATTATTTCACTAAAATATTTAAATTGGAATATAATTACAAATTATATTTAATTCTCTAAAGTAAAGATTATTTGTTCTCTAAAAAATTAAATTGCATCGGCTTTGATTATCATGTGTCCACTTGATAAAAAAAAAGTAAAAATAATGAAAAAAAAGAAATGGTGGAAGTTTGTGATGCAATTTACATAAAAATAATTTAAATAACGCATATTTTAAGGGATGACAATAATAAATACCGTATAAACACCTTTTGTTTAAAGAAAGAAATCAATTAAAAGATAAAAATCGGTGATTATTGTCTTCTTCAATTCCCACATCAGAATGCAATAAATATTGGTGTATTTTTGGAATTTACATTGGTGCATGATCGCCGATAAAACTTTCACACGATTGTCGTACCAGGGCTGCATTTTATTGGGATAAATAAGCACAATAATATTGTGAGTTGTCGTATGAGCCAATAAATTGTATAATCACATGATTGGCATATAAAATACACTAATTATTGGTGCATTACGACAATCGTGTAATCCTACCTTTGAACAGCCATGTTTTTATTTTGATTATATACAAAAAACATTTAAACCTGTTTTTACACGGTAGACAAATTGCAAACGACAGCGTATAAAAAATCATGTAAAGACAGGGTTAGGTGTAAAATAAATAAAATATTAAAAAATATTTTTTTGGCAAAATTTTCAAAAAATATTTGTTATTTATTTGCTAAAGGTTCCATAAAAGAAACTCACTCTATGTTGCTGAAATTCAGAGCATATGTAGTAAATTGGAAATTTACAACAAAAAGTGATTTCCGCTTTAATCTATTTTTTGTAAATAAATATATCTATGGGTAAGAAGAAAACGAAAAATGTGTATATACATATGTATGTACATACTATATTTATAATAAATTGACGCGCTCATTATTTCTTGCTTTACAAATAAATGCAGTATAATAGGAAAATGAAGCTATGGCCATATTTAGCTATATTTAGAAAAGAATGGAAGACACACCCTCACTAAAGGACTGGATAAGTGAATCTGAAAATACATTTAGTGCTTTTTGTCGGTACAGCAATTATAATTTGCAGTGCAAATTAATATTTAATTGCTTATGCATCTACAAAAAACACAAAACAGCAAAAGGAGGATATAATCAACAAAATAAAATACCTTATCAATCATTGTGCCGAAAAGTTCAAATGCATAAAGCTGCACTTGCAATGTATTTTTGTCAACACAGACCAATGTATATATATCACCTGTTGACCATTTGACATCGCTTTTTAGGAACCAATTTGAGGATTATACTACCTGCCAACAAATCCGGCGATATAGAGCAAAGTGTTACAAAATTTTGCAAAATGTTTTGTCCATACACTTAAAGAAGAAGACCTCCAAAAAGATATTGGTCTTCACTTTTTAGTCAACTTGTTTATAAATCAACTGATATTGTATTAGTAAAACTTCTCGTTAAGTTTACTCAAATTTAAAAGAAGTACTTTATTTTAACTGACAATAACTTTCTATAGGTATTGTAATAATATATTACAGTTTGAAACAGCAAATAATAGTGTCAACTTTTTTCTCTTGCTGAATTAATTGCCTGCTTCAGGTTCAGAATCAATAGTTCATAGATTAAAAAAATAACGCGAACCTCATGGTTGGTCGTAATAAAAGTGTATATACACTAACAAATCGCTATAAACCATGCATGTGACACACTTCTCAGAAATATAGAGTTTTTAGTTCTGGAAACCTACAATTGACTTTTCGAAAGCTCCGCAAGGAAGTCATCGTACAAAAACCTATACAAAGCTATTAATGACGGCAAGGTACATATGTTTTAAATAATTTTAATTTTTGTTTATAAATTCTGTAAACTACTGTTTTATATAGGAACCTTTAAACATTACCCGTATTTGTGATACTCGATGGCTATCTATTAATGTAGCGGACAAAAAATTTTTAGCCAATGGTTAGAATTAGAAATAGATTTTGGCAATGCCCGTATCTCAGAAAGTTGCTATTCAGCATAAAGGCTTTATAACATGTATAAAGATCCAGTAAACTTTATCAACATTAGCTTTCAAAGCAATAGTTCAGATTCAACAAGCGCCTTAATGACTTAAAAATGGCAATAAATTTTTAAGAAACTAAAATATGTGATACAGAAAAACAATTATTACGTCTGAAAAAGAATTAGAAAAAAGACAGCGATGTGCGCATTTTTGTATAACGCTATTGAGACAATTTTCAAAGGTAATTAAAAAGTATAATTTTTTGCTTTTACAACTAATTAATCCTTTCAAACTTTCAGATTACCAGAAAACAGAGATATTTTGTCGAAAATAGATACTTTTTCGGTGAATAACATATTTTAATTCAAAAGAGATGTGATTCAACTACACTGATCTATAAAAAACAACAAATGTTTGGGCCTTTAAATAAAACTATATAGAACATAATGATTTTGATGCGCTGAATTCAAATCCATTTTCAGTTTTTTTCCATCGGGCTCAAATTTTTTTTTATGGGCGTGGCAAATTTTTCGCCCAAAATATGGTAGTTATATCAATATATTTCATCATAACTTGAAAACGACTTGATTGATTTTAACGCAAGTACCAGCAAATGTTTATGAATACAATTTTCTATAAATTAACTGAATAACATATTTTTGTATGTATTTTCGACAATTTCAGAGTCATTCATAACTTAGTTTCGAAAAACAATTTTTTTCGCGTAAAATTAGAAAAAAAAATTTCAGACCGAAAATTTTACATTTAGACATTTAAATTAAGCTTAAAATGTTGAGAGTAGAATAAGTTATAAATCATAAAAATCGATTGGCTATTGCTGATTTTATTCAAATTTAAATGCAGGTACCTAACTTGGACCAAAATTAGCGGAAAAATTTGTTTCTTATAAAATTTTTGGAATTTTTTTTTTCTTTTGTTACCAAAAGTTTATAAAAATTCTTAGAATATAAATTTTAATTTTAAGCATTTAAAGCCAGAAAGTTTAAAGTAAAATAACCTTTCAATACCTAAATCAAATAAGAAAGATTATGGAGGACGTAACTTTTAATATGAAGTTGAATGAAGTAGAAAAAAAACATGGATGGCTTTTGTAAATGTGTATTACAACTTTTTTGGAAATAAAACAGCTGAAAACTACAAGGAAATCGTTCAAGAACTTCTTTCCGCCTATAAAGCTCTCAAATGCAAAATATCGCTTAAAACTCATTTGTTGTACTTGCTCTTAGATTTCGTTCCTGAAAATCTTGATGCAGTAACTGATGAACATGGTGAAAGGTTTCGCCAAGATATGTTGCATATAGACAGGCGATACAATGGAAAATGTTCAGAAGGAATGCTTACAAATTTTTGTTAGTTGATTCGACGATTCCAAATCATGAAAATTATGAAATATGAAAAAAACCAATTAACTGGATTGAAGATGTATGTGTATGTATTGTTTCCTACCAGACATTTTCTTTAACTATTTTTGTGCGTTGCCTAATATGGTAATGTATTACCTGGTAGGTAACTGCCCTTGTGGGTTATTTTACTTTCAACATCTCTGGCTTTCATTTAACTGCTTAAAATGTAAAATTTATATTCTAAGAATTTTTTTATAACTTTTTGGAAATAAAAGAAAAATATTCCACTAATTTTGCAAGAAACAAATTTTACCGATAATTTAGGCCAAAGTTAGGTACCTGCATTTAATTTTGAATGAAATAAGCGATAGCCAACCGATTATTTATAGCCCATTTTATTCTCAAACTTTAATTTAAATGCTTAATAAGTAAATTTTTAATTCTGAAAATTTTTTTATGAGTTATTGCAGAAAAAAATTGCTCTAATTTTGTGCGAAAATACTTTTTTTTCGCAACTAAGTTATGAATAACTTCAAAACCGTTGAAAATACAAAAAAAAATTATTAAGGTGATTTATAGGAAATTTTATTCCTAAAAATTTGCTGGTACTTCGATTAAAATATTGAAATATATTGACATATGTAACTACCTTGTTTAGGGGAAAAATTTGCCACGCCAAAAAAAAACATTCGAGCGCGATAGAAAAAAACTGAAAACGGATTTGAGTTCAGCGCATCAAAATCATTATATTCCATATAGTTTTATTTAAAGGTTTTTTTTTTTTGCTGTAGACCATTGTAATTGGAACAACTTGGTAGTAGTCCAGAAAAAATTGAAATAATTTTATTGCCGCAACATCATAGGATGGAAATATATTTCAAATATTACATTATTTTGGTTCGAGGTTTTAGCATATCAGGATTCTGCAGGAAATAATACCTTGAAGGAATTAGCTGCTTTTGCTTTCCAAATTCCTTGTATACCATGGAAAAATGCGAGTTTTGAGCGAGTTTTTAGTCAACTTAATGTTGTAAAATCAAAAACATTACATCATCATGAAAAGTGCGGCTAAGATTATGAGGTTCCAGGAAAGTTTTTAAATTGTTCTGAAAATGATAATTTTAAATGGTTGTAATATTAATTTGTTGTAAATTAATCATTAATTCATAAATTACATAAAAATTAACTGCCTGTTTCCAAAAGACGTGCATAAAAAGACGTGCGACAAGCAAGTTGAGTGACTTGTCTATTTATATTTCAAACACTAACAAAAATTGAGATTTGTTTGTCGCACGTCTTCTTACGCTCGTTTTCTGGAAACAGGCTGTAAATCGAATTTGGAATCAAAACCTATACTCAAACGTTAAGTGACTTTTCTTTTTAAAGCGATTTTGCTGAATTAATTGTTAAATAAAAATTTTACGGTTTAAAACAGCTGTTTTATTTAAAGATTTAGTGGTTTCTTGCGGTTTCTTATGTGCAATCTGGTGAAATATTTTTTAAAGTTTTGGCAATACTGTGTGTGAGACACAAATTTTATTCAGTAGCTTGTCCATGAACGAAGAAAGGGTAGCGTTTTTGTTCTTGTGTTTTTTAAATTCAAAGAGATTTTGAAGGGAGCTAAAATTTTTCTTGTTATACTTTGTATGAATAACTATTTTTTACAGCATTTTAACTTCAGTATATTCATCATTTTAAGTGTTTGGCTTCTTGTGCACATCCCTGGAGTAGAATTATATTTTGCTTTGCCAAATGATGCTAGTCATTTTGACGACTTCTCTGATAATGTATCGTCAATTGTGCATTTTCGGGAGCATCGAAAGGTTATTAGTACTTTGTGTTGTAAAATTTAAAAAATTGTTTGTATTAAAATAACATTTAAACAGATTTTTCAAAAATTAAATTGTTAATTAAAAATGAAAAACAGTTGTGGGATTCACAAGATGTGCTATCATTTTATATTAGTAGTAATGATATTGACAATTGCTTATAATTCCAAAGCATTAAAAATGAAAAACAGTTGTAGGATTCACAAGATGTGCTATAATTTTATATTAGTAGTAATGATATTGACAATTGCTTATAATTCCAAAGCATCACTAAAATCTTTTCACTTCTATCAAGTAAAACGTCAATTTCTTTACGCTGGCTTATTTTAAAGTTCTTAATGGATTGGGGATAATCGGTTTTCTCTAATCGTCCAAATTCCATAAAACTTTCGTGCATTTAAGAAACACATTAGGTGATAGGAAGAAAAAAATTGTTGAAGAAGAGAATGTGGTTGTTGGGATCAGACAAATTTACTAATATATCTAAAACAGTTTGAGCACTAAGACCAATGTTTTTATCGTGTAGTGTGTATAGACATATACAAAAAATCCACTTTCTGAACACAAACATCATTATTTGTTCCCCAAACGAATGGGTTTTTGTTTTATGAACATTTTGCACGAATGTCGGCAAAAATTGGGAATCATTTGCTCATCAATGGAAAAAATGTGGCTAAAACTCCAAGCTGCATAAGTCTCTTATTAAGAGCATCAATAAACGAATGAACTTTTGTAGATCGATCTGTTTCATCTAAGTCATTATTATCTGCTAGCTGCAAATATTCTTTAATTGCTTTGAATCGTTTAAGGCACTTCGCTTGTTTTACGATTTGAATTCCGATATCAGGATGAAAAGACCATTTTTTCCCTTACTCCTCTTGGGAGCATATGGCTTCCACAAAGTATCTCCATCTAACACGGCTTACTGCTGTTGACTTTGCCGCCTCCCATGTTAGGTTGTTTTGTCTCAGTTCTTGGATAATTGTGCGTCTCCAGGTGTTTTTTGGTCGACCACGATTTCTAGGGCCTCGAGGATTTCTTGATGTTTATCTCAAGTCCAACACTAGGAGCCAATCTTTCTAGGTCTTCCATTTTCGACTGCATATTGGAAATTTTATGTTGCCTATTCTGCTCTGAAGCCTCCCCTGTATTATGACTGCAAGTACAGTATAATTCGCTTATAATCCACGGTCAAATTTGCACACAAATTTAGGACTATAGCGCCATTTGGACTATAAGCACAATTTTTCTATAAGCCAATATTTTCTTATGGGTGAATTCGTATACAATTTTTCTTTTTGACTATATAAAAAATAGAACAAAATGCCAATATTTACATAACAAAAACAAAAAAAAAAAACGTTTCCTCATTTGATAATCGAATTTTATTTACTGAAATCTGTGTGAAAGCATTTAACTAGATATGTACATATCTTCATACTTATTGCATGTATACATTTGCACATACATACATACTTATTGTGTGTATGTAAGTTTTCTTGTATTATTTAAAGAAATTTGTTATTTTTGATTGATTTAATTTGACTGAATTTTTAAAAACTTTGTCCTCTATCTTTTCAAATATGTTGTCAAATCTTACATCATTTTCTAAACAAAAAGCGCTTAAAATATTTGCCGATTTCAATACTTCAGCATTTGAAGGAGAAATTATATTTGCATCTTCGAATTTTTCCTCATTTGAGTCTATATCCGGTGTTTCTAAATTTTCTTTGTTAACAGTTCTTAAAATTTCTTCTTCACTAAGTGCTCTAAAACAATCGAGGTTATCATCGCAGTTTAAATACTCAATAGGTACCGAAATAGTTTCGGCAATACAGTCATAATTGTTTTCATTCTCACATTGGTAATCAATTGAAATTTTTTCTAGACATAAAAAATCTAATTAAATACCTTTTTAAAGCAATTTGCAATTGTTTCTGGCCTAACCAGCCACCACGCTCTTTTAACGAAATGCAATGCGTCGAATATAGTAATGGATTTAATGTATTCTGGTACTGTCTTCCCTATTTCTATCGCACAAAGTTATTTCTTTACTATAATCTGTCTATAATGCTGTTGATTCCTTGATCTAATAGTTGTATTATAGCGGTTGTGTTAGGTGGAAGAAACTGGCAAGATACATTATCAATGAAAAGTACAATTCTTTTGTTTCTTTTCATCATTTTATTATCAAGTATGGCAAGTATTTCTTTCCAGGTAAAAACTGTCATCCAGCTTTTTGTGTTTGAAAAATATGTCACCGGTATGTTTTTATTTTTGAAGCATCTGGGTTTTTGCGGTTTTCCTATACAAAAAACCTTTTTGTAGGAACCGTCAAAGTTACATACAAATAATAAAGTTAGGCGAGCTTTTTGAGATTTCCAACCTTTCGGCTGATCTCCGTTACTAAAAAAAGTTGTATTAGGTAGTGCTTTGTATGTAGTACAAGCCACTTCGTCCGCATTAAAAATGCAATCGGGAGTGCATTTTTCGATAAGGTGTGATAAAATCATATCTTTAAAATCTATAGCGGTCACCTCGCCATTTTCTTTGGATTCTCCCTGAATTTTTACAAAACGTATGTTATTTCTTTTGCGCCATCGATATAACCAACTAGTGTTTGGTTCACTCTTTATTCAATTTTATAGCAAACTCTTTTGCTTTGTTTAAAAGAATAAGACTGGTTATGACAGCATTTTGGCTACGCATTTCGTTAAACCAAATTGTCAAAGCTCTTTCAATATTGTGGTGTACTCTTCCTTTGACGCTTCGTCTTTAAATTCTTTGACTTGCCTAACTCACGGATTTTTGTTTCATTCTTTATTATTTTGTATACAGTCCATAACTCAATTTTATATTTAGCGCATAATTCTTTATGTGTTAATGAATTGCACTTAAAATCATTTAATAAATTTAGTTTTTCTTTCACTGTTAAATTAATTCTCTCTTTACCCATTTTGGAAACAACTTGTACAAACAATTTTACTCAAATAAGTCAGTTTGTTTAATTGAACAACATTAAAAGGGAAATCACTTGATATTTGTATTAAAGTGTCAGAATAATACTGGGTTGCATATTATGTGCTAAAATTTGTCAATTGGACTATATATGAGAAACTTCGCACTTATTTAATTTTTTTTGCTTCACATATAGATGGCGTATAACGGAAAATGGACTATATTGGTAATGGATTGAATACCGAATATTTTGTATGAATTTCACTAATAGATGGCAGAAAGCGAACCTTTTTTGGAATACGTTGCTAATTCCACTATAAGCAGTGTGGCTTATAAACGAAATATACTGTATCTTATATATGGTGTTAAGTAAAGTAATTGCTCTCCAATTATTACAGTCTTTCAAGTCGCCACTTTTTGGGAACTTTACAATGATGCCCTTCTTCCACGTAGGATGCAGCCTCTCCTCCTCCCATACTGATGTGATGTGAGGCAGTAGAAGTTCAGTGGTGTAGTGTTTTGTTTGCGTTTTACATATAAACAAGCAAGTCACTCTACTTGTTAGACGAACGTTTTCTTACGCTCGTTATCTAGAAACAGCCTGTAAATAAAGAGTATACATATATCATTCTTATCAGCATTACCGTTTTGCTCAAAACAGTTTGCTATTTTGATTTGCAACGAAATCTTACTCTTTTTAGTAGATTTAATTATAAAAATTTTTGAGTTTAGTTTTATAAGAAACTGTGTTTAGTAACATATATACATAACTGAATGAACTTTCGATTATAATAAAAATATGTATTTTTAAATTTTATACACCAATTTTTGGTTAGTTGCGAACGTTTTTTGTAGATTTTTTGAACATATTTGGTAGGAAAAAAATGTCTTATCTGGCAACGCTGATCAATCAGATCAAAAGTACGAAAATGAAGGCAAAATGAGACATGTTAATAAACAGATATATGAAAGTGAAAGATGAAAGGAATGAAGAGAAAATACAGAAATGTTTCATTCAAGGCGAATTCAATAAGATGGCCCTAATTTACTACGTAAGCAATAGCTGATACATTCGCGTATGTCAAAAACACAAACATTTTGTATTTTGTTGACAACAAGTATTTGTATATTTTAAGCTTTTTGCTTACTACAATGTTGCATTATATTGACACACCGAAATTTTGTTTTACAGTGTTGTATTCATTTTCAATTTAAAACCACTTTATTAAATTCGCCTTGGTTTCATTCTTTCACTTGAGAGCAGTGTTGCCGTTGAAAATTTCGAAAAATTTCATAAAAAGGGTATTTGAGAAAACAATGGTCAAAAATAGGGTATTTTAAAGTAAAATAGGGTCAAGTTTTTATAAAAAAATATAATTTATTTCAATTTAAAAAAAACTGATTTTAACAGTTGATTAAATACATTAAACTAAAATAATAATAATGATACATACTTAAATTATAAATCAATGTTAAAACTAAAAAACAATTCACAGATACGTTCAAATATTAGTCATATTATCAAAAAGAAAGAAGTTACTTTTGTAAAATCTCTTGATAATGTTTATCACTTTTAGAAATAATTTTTCTATATTTCGTAATTAATTCTTTATTTGGAATCAATTTTGCCAGCCCCGGATTCGAGAAAATTGAGAGAGGAAAGCATGGATTTACAAGTTTATATTTTAAGTTTGTTTGTAAACTTATTTTTATCAGTGACAGTTTTGAAAAATTATTTTAGCGGAAGCACTAGTAGGAGGCAAAGTAAATATATATATATATGTATGTAACGAATTCATATAAATTTGAATATACAGTCGGACAGGGAAATGAAAAATAAAATATTTTTGCGTCATGCCTGGATAACGTATTGTTGTTTGTCTTATCCGTAATTTGTAATCGTACACTGCTTATACTTTAATGGTGTATTGACTTCTCCGCGAAAAGAAAAATTCATGATTTCTGCCAATCTTATTTCCGATTTACGGACTGGGATTTCCAATCGCTCCTCTGCATTAGGCCATAATAAAAATCATTTTTTAAGATTAAATATTGTTTTGAAAACACGTTTTGTTATAATTTGAAAGGTGTCTCCATTTACCATTTTCCAATTTTAACTTTTTTTTAATATTTACAGTAAAATTTAAATATAATTGCACAATTGCAATACAATTGCGTATGGCTTTGTAAAGGAATATAAATAAGAAGATTCAACAGTAGTTGTTTTTGCAATTTTTTCAATGATTATCGAAAAACAGTTTTTGAATTACTCCTTTTTATTTAAAAAATGTTAATTTACATACCTACATAAATTAGTACACATGTATGTATTTAGTCAAGTCATTTTAAATTATGCCAGTTTAACTTTAATTAAGGCAAATCGTTAAACATAAACGTGGAGTTAATCGATTTGGTATTTGAAGCATTCATATATCAAGAACACAAAGTATTTTAAACTCCTAAAAGTTATAATGCTCTTTTCTAATTTCCGCGTCTGATGCTCTTATTCAATTTTATTAACAAAATTCGTGTGTATCGCTAATTACGCCCATTTTATGGTCATCATAATAGATGCCCCGAAAGGCTATTCAAGCTGTTGTGCCCATATTCTGGACCAGCTTCACTTTATTGGACATTAATTTACCAAACCGTATGCGAAAAGTGGGTACCGGGAACAATATATTAGATTATGATGTGTCAATGCATCGCCGTTGTCAACAATTTGGCATGTGTTATTGACATTTTTTCCCAGAATGGAAGAATTGGACTTGGATGTAATGTGGTTTCAACAACACGGTGCCACACGGCACGACATGCCATTTACCTATTGAGAGGCGTATTTGGCCGCCAAGATCATGTTGTTTGATCCCACCAGACTATTATTTGTGGGGATACGTAAAGTCCAACGTATACTGGGACAAGCCAACCATAAATTCAGCCCTGAAAGAAAACATTACAGTTGCCATTTTCGAGATACCTGCCAAAAAGTTTGCCTTAGTTGGAGCTCACGGATGGACCACCTAAGTCGTAGCCGCGAAAAACACTTATCCATTTCATATGCAAAATTTTCTGTGCTTTTTCATTTTTCAAAACGGTAGAAAAATCATCATAAAGCTGTTGGTGGCACCACTGTAGTATACTGAAGTTGGTTAGAATAAGTCAGTTTCGGGTTTTTATCAAAGGTGCAATATTTAATATTAATATTTCACAAGTCTGAGCCCAAAATGGACCCTTGCGCTACACCGATATCAACCTCATCCTTCTTTGACACTTCTTTGATATGAAGCAAGTATTCTTCAAAACATCCAGCCTCCTCAGACAGTTAAAAGAGTTCTTGTCGCCCAATGTAGCAAGAAAAATTAGTGCCCTGGTGGCTAACACGCCTTTTAAGACATCAATGGTTTACTTTGCAAAGCACGATGCTTTTCGGTTTTTGAAAAATTTTGTTTAGGAATTTGGGAACCAACTACTCGTATATTGTATAATTATTGGATTGCCAGAAAGATTGGGTACAATTATGATGAAATTTGCGTTTATTCACGGCTAACATTCTTTTAAACTTGATAAAAGACGGCAATTTATTGACTTGTTCAAAAAACAAATTATTCCAAAAAGTATTTGGGCTGTAGGATCATATACATACATA
This sequence comes from Wohlfahrtia magnifica, assembly GCA_023159175.1. Classification (NCBI taxonomy): domain Eukaryota; kingdom Metazoa; phylum Arthropoda; class Insecta; order Diptera; family Sarcophagidae; genus Wohlfahrtia; species Wohlfahrtia magnifica. The sequence goes on along the minus strand of JAKWBJ010000244.1, from coordinate 177,849 downwards.
CATATGTATGTACAGTAGAATCTCGAAAAAGTTAACTAGCGTAAAAGTTAATAGCTAGGGTAAGTTAAATAGATTTCAGTGTCCACGTACTATTTTAAAAACTTATTAAGTAATAAAAGTAAACCTTTCCAAATATCATGTACAATATATGTTAAGTTTTAACGCTGAAAAATTGTCTAAAGTAACTGGGATCTTTAAACCAGCAAGTAGAAATTTAATGTAATTTTCTTTAGTAATAGTGAAGTCTCAAGGTTCAATTAAACATGACTTAACATAACGCCATAGTTGAAACGCAACCAACCAAACTTTTGACCAATAATGTGTTTGATAGTGGTGACATACTATAACGCCGTAACAGATTATTTGAATTTCGGGGTCACGTCTAATTGAGCCTTAAGTTATTAAAATAAGATAACTGTTTGCGAAAAATCAATGTTTCTATTTTTTCAATTTTGAAAACCGCCTAGAAAAATGAATAGTTCGAAAAAGTTAATTAGCCTTGGAACACAACGGTTAACTTTTTCGCGATTCTACTATAGTTGGTCTTTATCAACTATAATACCTACTATACTTTGTCTTACTTTTCTTTTTATCAATTGGCAACTGAATTTTGGAGGAAGAGAAAAAGTGTAAAGATGATTTTATATCATAATAGACTAAATATGCATGTGTATGTTTATGTATTTCTTACATACATATCTACCCTTTTATCTTGTATATCTATCTGTCTATTTATTTGCATTTAAAATCTTTCGCAAATACATTAGAAAAAAAATTGTATATCCAAGTGTGTGAAAGAAAATATCAATATACTCGTACTTATTCTTATTAAGATTTGAAGATAATTGTGTGATAAAATCTTCAATAAAAACACAATAAATTTTAACGATGATAAGGCAATATCAACAGAACAGAATGCGCATATGAATTCTTGACAAAAAAAAAAAATTAAATTTCAAGTATCCAGTTTTTAGATTTGTTTCGACATAATTAGAAGCCTTTAGAGGAATTCGCATTATTTTATTTTAAGATGCCCACAAAAAGGATACAATTTATTGAAAAATACATACAATCATTAAATTAATTATTAATTAAAAAAAAAACAAGAGAAACGTAATTGATATTTAAGGAATATAAGAAAATAAAAATAAGGATTTAAAATGTTTCTAAATTTCTTTAAAAATAATAATGACGTCCTTAAAGTCGACTATCGACGACAATTATTGGTTTCAATGAGTGGTCTGTAGATGATTGTGTCTATATGTACTTAAGAAAAGGTTGTGAATATTCACACTCGCTTTTATATATTCATTTCTTCATTTATTAGTAACGATAATATCATTGTTGCATGGAGTTGGCTTAGGATGGCTTTCACCGATGCTCACAAAGTTGCAGTCTGAAGAACACACACCTCTTGATTTTATAGTCGATGTTAATGAATCCTCGTGGATTGGTGCCACACTTTCAGTTGGTGGACTATTAGGAAATCTCCTGTTTCTTACCATATTAGATCTTTTTGGACGCAAAATAGCGATTTACGTTTTAGCTTTTCCACATATGGTAAGTGGTTTCTATTCCAAATATATTATTTTCTACTAACTTTAATAAGAACTAATTGTTTGATTTATTTTTAAGCTAAAAGCTTTGTTTTTTTAAAACATATCGAATTGATGTTGGAATAATTAAAAAAAAGTATGTATGTATATTGCCTAGCTATTAATGAAAAAAATATCTAAAAATCATATGTATGTATGTAAGGGGTGTTTTTTTTATAGAGGTATAGAACTTTAAGTTGCAATAAAACAACGATGGATTATTCGATTGACATGAATTTTATTTATCCGAAAGATAATCTTGTGGCATTACATTTTAAATATGATTTCTGGCATATGACCGCCACGGCTGGCGCGGATGTAGTCCCATCTGGACGTCTAATTTTCAAGGACTTTTTCCAACATTTGTGGCCGTATGTCGGCAATAACACGGCAAATGTTGTCTTCCAAATGGTCAAGCGTTTGTGGCTTTACCACATAGACCAATGACTTTACATAGCCCCACAGAAAGTAGTCTAGGGGTGTTAAATCACAAGATCTTGGAGGCCAATTCACAGGTCCAAAGCGTGTAATTAGGCGGTCACCAAACGTGTCTTTCAATAAATTTATTGTGGCACGAGCTGTGTGACATGTTGCGCCGTCTTCTAGACATCATGGTTATTCAGTTCAGGAATGAAAAAGTTAGTAATAATGGCTCTATACCGATCACCATTGACTGTAACATTCTGACCACCATCGTTTTTGAAAAAGTACTGACCAATGATTCCACCAGCCCATAAACCACATCAAACAGTCAGTTTTCCTGGATGTAACGGTGTTTCCACATACATATGAGGATTACCTTCACTCCAAATGCGGCAGTTTTGTTTGTTGACGTAGCCATTCAACCAGAAGTGCGCTTCTCGTTTTGGGCCTATTCGACTAATCTACGCCGGGCGTGATTCTATTTTTGATGAATTGCCAAACCAAACTGAGAATAAATCACTTAACGGCTGTTAAATCGGTCGCCATCTTGAAAAGTAATTCCAACTTAAAGTTCTATACCTCTATAAAAAACACGCTATACATATGTAAAAAAGGAAAATATTATTTCAATAAAATTCGACGAATACCCATTTGAATGAAAGACGTTGTGTTTGTGAAAACTATAACTATATAACTATAAAAAAATTACGAAGAAGATGTTAGTTTTCGTGTCATTTAATAATAATAAAAGATAAGACGGTATGCAACCTTTTAAAAAGTAATATCTAGAAACTGCAGCAAGAAACCTGAAACTTTCCGATTACAGCAGTATTGCCGTTTTGTGATTTTCTGGTAATTTTTTGGTACACTTTTACTTCATATAGGTGCACATTTTTTTAAAACACACGTTATTTAAAAACTGGTATTTGTAATGTTTTTGCTGCAGTGCTGTTTTGTATAATAATAAAAACTCAATACGAGTCAAACACTTAATTACTACGGTTTTTACACTTGATTTAAATCTCCTCAATTAAATTTAAAATTTTCGGAAAAGCAGTAACCACCTCTTCAAAGTCGAAGATAACCCCTCATGGGTCGATAGCGAGCGGAAAGATATTGTTACGTTTTAACCTTTTTAAAACGGTTGAGTTCGTTTAAATTGCGTTTAAAATAAAATAAATACCGTTTTTATTTTTCTTCTTATACTGTTATCTTTTATTTACTACACAATAACTTTTATACAGTTTACAACTTAATATTCACTATACAGTGCTTTTATTTCCGCTTTAATTCTTCTTTATCTTACAACAGCCAAATGATAACTAACTGACATGTAGGTAAAACAGCCCTTTATATACCTAATCGTCTGCATTTTAAAAGGTTCAGAAAATATCGACTATCTTCTATTTCCATATCCGCTAATTCAAATGTAACGTAAAGATATTCGATGTGATAATGCTGCCAACTTGACATATACCGAAATACCTTAATGCAGAGTTGTATTTTTTTATTTCGTAACAATATTTATCCATCGGTGTAAGGTACGAAGAATATGAGGTCGCTCAATAAGTCAATAATAAGATGATGGCGTTACTATAATTTTGTCCATATGATTTTTATTTAGTACATACTAATCTTTAAGCGATACGTGTATAAATTTGACAGCAATCGTGAGTTACAGCATTTTGTGTGAGCAACTCTTTTTATTGAAAAAATGGAAAAAAGCCAATTTTAATGTTTGATAAAGTATTGGCTTTTTGATGAAAAAAATACAGTTCCAGAAAACATCAAAAAATCCATAAATTGGCTATGAATGATAGCAAATTGGAGGTGCACGATCTAGCTGACATTGTAAAGATATTAGATGGTGGTGTTTTTACCATTTTACACGAACATTTTAGTATGTGAAAGACCTCATGATTATGATTGCTGGAAAGAAATTTAAGTCCAATGATGAAGTAATCGCTGAAACTGAGGCCTATTTTGACGAGAAAGAGAAATCGTGCTATAAAAGTGGTATCAAAAAGTTGGAAAATCGCTATACTCGTTGTATCGCCCTCGAAGGCAATTATGTTGAATAATAAAATCGAGTTTTGTCAAAATTTTGTTTTTTTTTCTTACTTATTCTACGGACTTATTAAGTGACCTGTTATGAAGAATACTGATGGAGTTATCATTCGAGCTATTGGAGTGCGGCTTTGACTACTGTGCATAGGTATGTAAGCGATGTATCGATGCTTACGAAACATCGATTTATCGTTCATAAACAATAATGTTTACGCCCAAAAATTAAAAGCATCGACATCGTTCTTTGTACACTTTTACTTATTTTAATAATTTTTTTTTTAATAATTTTTTGAGCGACATTGTCACTATAATAATTTCAACAATGAATCATAGTCACAAAATCAGTATCAAGTGAAAATGAAAGATTTAATTGCTGAATACTTGTGACTATGATACAAAGAGAGTTATGTATGACAACGTCATTGAATGTCACCATAATACAGAATGCTGACATTTATCGACATTGTCTGGTATGAACCGAGTACATACTGAAATTTAACGACATTATCTTTTATGAGTCTTCTACATGCTTAACGATGCAGAATTTCTACCCCGTTAAAGATTGAAGCACTAATGATTTCCAATGATATTGTCTGTTCTGGTTCAGTAATACATGGACATCTAAAAGATAAAACCAACCTTTATTATCTAAATAAACCTTTATTATCTAAAATTGAATATAGATGTATTGGTTTTATTAACGATGTTTTTATGAACGATGCTGCATCCCTACTTATAGAACATGGTGTTTAGCTTTAGACTTGTCGATTGGGTTTTATAGTCAAAAAACGTCTCTCACGCATTGTAGCTGGGCTTAACAGGGATGCCTGTTTGGAAAAGAAAAATTGTTAACACGAAACCAATCGAAAAGTGATAAAATAATTAATATGACTGTATAACTCCCAACTTTCCTCCAGAAATTTACAATTTACCATTTTTCGGTAATAAAAATTTGATCTGGATTAATCTAAACCCACTTGAATCTTCCTAATACACTATGGGAAAAACATTTTGCTTTCGGCCATCTGATTCCTCTTTTGGCTTTTGTTAACCAGCGCTCGGATATAAATCTACTTAATTTGCCCCATTTTACGTATCCCAAAGATATGGGATCTTACGATCTTCTAATATACATTTAGATATTTTTCCGCCCACTTATATCCCTCAACTGAAACCACATAGTAAACAATGTGAAAAAGTTTCTTGCTTAGCTCGAGTCAATTATGCAAAATTTAATTACTTACTATTCATTGTTGATTGAGTCGTATTATTTCTGCAGATAATCTGAATATAACAATACCGAATTTTTGTGGTGTTTTACATCAATAAAAATTCTGTTTCTTAAGTCATTATTGTTCTCTCTAGAGCGGCTACAGGGTTGTCATATTACATAAATTATTTATTATGGACCTTCGGTTTGTTATTCGTAGTTCGAATCTTCTGATGTATTCGGATGACGTTAAACTTTGTAATTCCTGTATTATTATTATTGGTCAATAATCTCTGCAAATTGATATTGAATATTTCAATGGTGTAATATCAATTTATTGGATTGGAATAAAAGAAAATGTAAACGCATGACATTTTACCATTAAGAATTCTTATCACTATCAAAGAAACAACTCTGGAATGGATTTCTATTATTCTATTATAAATTATCTTGATCTTGTTAGATCATAAACTAATATTTTTTTATCATATTTCAATTATTGTTATTAAAGCTAATGAAGTATTAGGATTTATGAAGCATTTATCAAAGGTTAAAGGAATTTTCTGACCCATATATCACGATATTTGCTTTGAGACTCTCTGCGTCGAATTCAGAATGCAGTCTTTCGCTGAGAAACATGTCGCCGATGTAGAATCGTCATTTTCGAACTTTGGCAACCATTTACGTGCCGTAAACTCTCCTATAACACCACCTTCTCCGTATACGTTATAAATGTCCCGGGCTGCTTCTACAGCATTTTGTAGTGTATTTTGTACTTGGTGTTTGTATGCTTTAAATATTTTTACAGCTACAACAAAATGTTAATTTTAATTTCTGCAAAGTGAATTAAAATTTTTGAAAGAAATTCCAAACTATAAAGTGTGGTCAGAAAACGTTGGACGTTCAAAATATGTTCGTTTGTTAAAAATATTTACTAAAATACTTAGATAACATTTTTATGGATCTCAATAAATAATATAACTGATGCCACTAGATGTTCCACATTGTGGTAAAGAAGCTTCAAACCAAAAAATTCTTAATTAACACAATTGTTTTAGACAGAACGAATCACATTATAACTGCAGAACTTTCTATCGATTCGCTAAAGATATTGGACGTAAATTTAAATAAAAACTTAATTTCGATTTTTGTTTGTTTATTTTGCTTTATTTAGCAAAAATTTTAAGTTATGCAATCAGATTTCTTTAGAAATTTAAGTATTAATTTTGTTTTGTTATTTTGTTATAATGTTAATTTTTTTATATCTTACTTTAAATGTATGCCAAAGATATTGATTTGTAAATAAACCTTTTTTTCTATTAACAACGAACAAATTTGTGTTTTTTAAAGCACATTTTGAATATTTTAAATAATATTTTCGAATTTTTATTCCATATTTTATGCGCATAAAATACTTTTTAAGAACATATTTCAGGTTTCTCTGGTGCTAAATAAGATAATGGTTAAAATAATAATTAAGAAAGTGGTAGCGAAGCAAGCCGGGTTTTAACTGGTATAATATAAGAAATCCTAATTCCATATGAAAGTAGTATTGCATTACAATGTACAATAAATTCTTGAACATTTAACTATTACATACTTATGTATGTACATACATACAGTTTGTAAAAAAAATCTTTTCAAATTAGAAAAAAGTTAAAATCTTATTTTCAATTGAGAATTCAAATAACAAATTCTTAGGATGTTGATTTTTTTGTGCACATCCCGTCATAACTTTTAAAATAGACCCACAATTACAACGCGCTTACAACAAAAAAAGAGCTTTACCTAATTTCTTTGCTGTTAAAGAAATGTTTTCAAATGTACACGCAATAAATTAACTATATTTTAGATTTCTTGGCTTGTTGACAAAAACTAAAAATACTCCTTTTTTTCAGATACAATATTAGACAATATTTAGAATATTTTTTGTTAATATTATAATAACACAAATACTAATACTCGTATATCCAGATACATATATACATTTTTGTTTATTTTTTATTTCTCGCAATCTTATATTTATAGTGCCTGTGGTTGTTGATATATTTTGCCTATTCAATTGAATTTTTATATGCTGCTCGGATATGTGGAGGCTTAACTGGAGGTGGAATTTATATTGTGATCCCAATATTTATAAGTGAAATATCTGATCCATTGTTAGTATTAAATACTCATACGTTTTATCGCTATAAATAACTGTTTAAATTTCGGGAGACAAAAAGTAATTATTGTGATAATACTTTACAGAATACGAGGTCGTCTGACATCATTGTTTGCTTTATCTCTCAATATGGGTATTTTGATTGGTTACGTTTTATCAACGTATGTTCCCTACCATATCATACCATGTATAGTTTTACCTGTTCCCATTTTGTATCTCATAATTGCTACATATTATCCCGAAACTCCACAGTATCTGTTGCGCAAAGGCAAAGATGAGGAGGCGTTAAAATCATTTAAATTCTACAAAAACAGTATTCATCAGAAGGGTAGTGTGTCATCAAAAATTGATATTGAAAATCAATTTGAGGAATTGAAAAAAGCTATAACACACCAAAATAGCAAAAACGAAAAAATCACATTAGACGATATCTGTAAGTTTAGCAACATGTAAATTTTTCACTTTTAAATTAAATTTTGATATTGACATTTAAGGTGAAAAGATTTATTTCGTATTTAACAATTTATAGTTAATCGCAAGTCGCTGAAGATCATCTTTATTGGCATAATTCTTATGATTCTCAACATATTTTGCGGCGCATTTGCCTTGATCAATTACATGTCAAGCATTTTTCTGGCCACAAAAACTGAATTGCATCCCGATATTAATACTATTATCATAGGAGTTGTGCAAGTAATCGGCGCATATACAGCTACCATTTTAATTGATCGTTTTGGTCGCAAGTTTCTTATGATTGTATCCACTTCTGGTATGGGCATTGGTATGGCGGCTTTCGGTATGTATGCATTTTTCGCCGAAGAGACTGATGTTGATCTGTCGCCGTACGGTAGTTGGCTTCCATTGCTATTAATGGCTTTAATAATATTTCTGGCTAATGTGGGCATCGTATCGGTTACATTTGTTGTCCTTGTAGAAATACTGCCACCAAAGGTAAAAAGTCTTTCAACGAATTATTAACTACACTATGTTCCATAATCCATAATATCCTTTTAAATTTTAGATACGCTCGATTGGTTCCTCTTTTTGTATGGCTTTGCTTAGTTTGTTTGCATTAGCTCTACTTAGATATTTTCCTGTTGCAATGCATATATTTGGACTGTCAGCAACAATGTGGTTTTGCGCTACAGTATGTGCATTTGGACTATTTTTCGTAACAATTTTCTTAGTTGAAACCAAAGGAAAATCTATGGACAACCAAAAATAAGTTTTAGCGACAACCCACAAAATTTTTCCTGCATATATTTTTATTTATTAAACGATCTTATCAATGAAATACGTTTGAGTCAACGATGTTACGACTTTAAAGTAATTTATTTCTACTACAGTTTTAACCAGTTCAATCCTCAATTTATTTTTCTTCAAGCTGATTATTTAAATCAAATACATAAATTTTGTAATAAAAAAAACAGTTCGAATAATTCAGGGGTCTCATATAATTCATGAAAAACAAGATTGTCGGTTTTGTTTTCAAACTTGAATAAGTATCGGTTTTACGTGTCACAGAATGTCTTGTTATTGGTTTTACTATTGAAAATAAATCAAGCAGCTATAGGCTATCCGTTTATAAATTTAAATTTATATTATAAAATTAAGGTTAACACCTAATCATATTTATTTATATACATATGTATGTATGTATATATATTTGTAAAAATAAAATAAAACTAAGAACTTCATAACCTTGGGTCCTTGTCGGAAATTGAGTAGCTAACTACAAAAATAACCAACTGAAAGTGCGCTTTTATTTACTAACTTTAAGCTACCTACTACTCAATGCAAAATTTACATTAACCAAAGTGCATATTCTATACAGTAAATTTTTTCTTTTCGTTTCAAAGACGCTAAAATTGATTAACTGAAAAGTGCATCCAAAGAGTCGTCGAAATAGAATAAAGTTGCGTATGCATACATACATATTTTATTTTTTTATTTATATCTACACTAGCTAAAACCAGGCATACTTTGCTGTCCCATCTTAATTATTATCCTAAACGTTATTTTAGTTACATTTTTTACCTTTTTTGCCACCTTTTTTCTCCTTCCATCCACAATACAAACACTCGAGATAGCCTCTAGTACTTTCCAGAAAGACACGGTATAATTTACTTAATTCCTCAATTAAACTATGCATGAGTATATTCTAGTTATTTATCTGCTTCATTCAGCTTCATGCGGCTGTCGCCCACTGTATTCGCCTAGCTGCTGACGCCCTCAACTTCAGTGAACAGCTTTAGCTACGTTCATATTTGTCAAATATTTGACGAAAAAACTTAAACACTATTTTATAAAAATATTTTATGGAAACATTTGCTTTTATGTCAGTGTTTTAAAAAAATTATTAAAAAACAAATAATAGTACAAAAAATATATAGATTTTTAAATAACTTAATTTAAAAAAATAAATAAGAAATATTTAAATAAAATATTTTATTAAAGTCGTATAATACCTGAGATCATGTGCATTTACTTATGTGAATTAAATATAAAAAAACAATACAAAATGGAATAAACAATTTCATTCTCAAAGATAAATTTAGGAGCTAACTGAACAATAGTTAGTTTGCAGTTAGCTAAAAAAATTAGTTTTTACCTTACATGCAAACAACTAACTCTTAGCTGATTTAAATAAAACTAATTTACAGTTAATTTAAAATAAACTACTTATAACCAACTGAAAAGCGGTTAGCTAGCTACGAAAAGTCAACTTTAAGTTAATTGGAAAGTAATGCAGAGTTTGGCAATTGACTACCGCCTAGGATATCGCAACGTTAAAATAGTTAGTTGCTGCCATTGAAAAGTACTCCAAGTGTCAGTCAGCACTAGTTGCGAAAAGTTAGCTTAAAGTTAGTTTTAAGATAACTCAGTTTCCGAAAGGGTGTTACAGAATCTGATTGTTGTCAGAATCAAGATTGAAATCGGCATAAAATGATTTTGGTGTCACAGAATCTTATATTCTCGATTTCATGTTCGAATCAGAAATGCTATCAAAAAATGGTGTCATAGAATCTGATTTAATCGCTTCTTTGTTTTGTCCGAAATAATACGATCGAAATAATCCGGCAGCTGACAGATTTGCATTGTTTATTTTGATTTTTATTTTAGGCGGTTTATTATTAGCGCAAAATACTCATACATACATATAATTTAAAGTAAAAGTAATTAGAAGTAAAGGCCCAACCGTAATATACTTTTCCTTCTTAAGCTACTGTCAAAAACTCAACGAAAAGTCTGGAAATATTTAATCAACTTTTTGGTGGCTATAATGTTTTTTTTAACATTAAAATTGCTACGTGAGAGTTGAGTTGAATGGGTAATTAGCATTATACTAATAATGATGAATACTGAATAGATGAATTTATTTTTTATTGAAAATAAAAAAATTTTAAGATTTTGTGTAAAAATTTAACTATTATCAAAAAAATAACACAGTTTAAATAAAAATTTAAAAAATCTGCATACACTCGCTCCGCAAATTAAATCGTCGATGTTCCAATGACGAATAAAAGCAAGAGCATCCATTGAACAACGTGTATCTTTTGTTATTGTTTTGTATATAACACACAAACAGCTGTTACGTACGTACAATGCGCACAGTCGTTGAAGCTAGAATACACATATTATGGTTGGGCCTTAATACATTTAAATTAAAATAAAATACATAAATAAATTTGGTTAAACAAATTTGTTCAAACTGTTTCATTGTATTAGACAATAAATATTGGACGTTGGCAAAAGTATTGTAATAATATCCAACAATATTTTAAAAGCATTATTATTTAAACGATGATGCAATTTTGTGTCCATCTCCTTTGGGTTCCTGGTCACAGGGACATCCCGGGCAACTGTGCTTCTGATGAATTCGCTAGGTCGGGCGCACTTCTTCCGCACATCTGCACTAAACTGTCAAATAGGTAAAATTACTTATAGGAGGCTGATACAGCCTGGGCCTCTGGGGTTTTACCTGGCCTAGGTTGGATAGAAAGCGTACTAATCAACTGATTAAACTGGACCGTCGGAGCATCTCATCTTCTGTGCTTATTCTCATAGGTCATTGTGTTATGGGTAGGAACATGCAAGGGCTGCGCTTACCTGCGAATAGAGTTGCCAGATTTGAAATCAAAGGAATCAGTACACAATTAAATTGAAAACAAAAACCGTATTTTTATGGTGATCTTGTATATATTTGTATGAACAGTATATGTATTTATACCAGGGACTGAAAACCTGTAAAAAAATAGGTTCGCGTTGGGTTTTGGTTTGGGGTTCGGGTTGGGTTCAAAAATTAAAAAGTACACATTTTATGAGTACGAAATTTATTTATCTCTCAAATAAATTTTCGTTTAATTTTATAAATAATACTAGTGTACGTAGCAGCTGACACAATCAGCCGCACTCTAGAATATAACATTGATTTAAATTGTGTATGTATATATGTATAAAATTTAAAATTAGTTTTAAGTGCATTTTGTTCTTAATTTTTCATCAAAAATTTTCTTCAGATTTAAAATGCATTTTATTTTTTAATATAAACCTAAAAATATAATTTTTTTTTTTTAATAATCCGAAATAATTATTTTTATTTGACAAATAAAAAAACAGAAGTACATACACATTTTCTTTTGTTTTTATTAATACCCAACAGACCAAAACAATTAAGAAACAACATGTAGCAAGCTTACTAACATAAGACTTAAGCTTAGGAAAGTGTTGTAAATGCTATTGTAAAACGCTGATTATAGACAGTAAGCTTAGAAATCTAATTATAGAATAAGCTTACAGAAAAATAGTTTTTTAAACATGTTTATATTAAGCTTTTGTAATTTCAGCAATATAAATATATATGTACATATATATAAACAATGGCTGTCACAACAACAGATTCGGGTAATTGATATTCCAGCATAATGCCCTAATCCTGGTCCAGTTGACAATTTTTGATCAATAGCAATAAAATGTCTGGAAAAACTTCATTGGGCTTCGGAGAACATGTTGGCACTATTGAAAAATATATAATACGAATTCTAAAAAAAGTTAAAAATGTATAAAAAAACAAATACATACATACATACATATGTACATACATACATGCAAATATTTTTTGAACATTAAATAAAATAAAAATAACAAAGCTATAGCGATAATAAGCCATATGCTATCATATTTGTTAAATTGTTATCTTAACTAAGTGCATATTATAAAATGTATTGTCATGTAAAACATTGAGGTTGAATTTCATACCTTTAGGTGCAATGTACATACGTTGCATGTATGTATATAGTGTTACGAAAATAAGATTCGAAACCTCTGCGTTTATTACGTAAATAAAAATAACAGCAACAGCAACAGCAACAGCAACAACAAACTAACAGCAAAGAAAACAAGTAGCAGACAATAAACAAGCAACAGCAAATACTAAAAGCTGAAAGAGTTAAATGATTACATATGCATAGCTACAAAAAAACTAAAAATTAATTCCTTCCGAAGACGTCCAACTTTATAATGTTGTAGACATCGCGCAGGTGTTTCTATAAATTTGAAACAATTACGGATCAGTTAACTGGACTGGAATCCGTATGGAAAGCGAAGATAGGTAGACCGAGAAGCACATGGCGGGGAAGTCTATTGATGAGGAACTAAGTTGGTCTAGCTAAGCATATTCTTTTCGAATATTGAGATAAGTAAATGTAACCATTTCACTAAAAATAAAATGCACTGCTAAAATGCAATGCCCACACACAAGTAGAAACTATCAATCATGAGATGATTTGCCATCAAATAACCGGATTCATGAACCAAATTGTATTTAATCAAAGAAATGCAAATTTGAAAATGTTGATTGAAATATACGTCACAGTTGACTCGTCACATTTAATGGATATAAAATTCAAATTCATCGGTCACATTTGACGCTTAAATTGACCTATAACGTAGCTACCGGTCACAGTTGATGGAAATATACGTCACAGCAAAAAAAAAAATTTCAAAACTAGGTACACACTTTCACTTTATTAGAAATAAAATAAGTATTTACCCATCGATTTTCATGAATTATGGTTTACTTTGTTTCTTTTATATGCAGCTTAATATATGAATAGTGGAACTGATATATGCTTGCTGCTTTGTATTTTTTGTGAATTTTTAGAAATCATAAATTTCATAATTTAAAAAAAAAAGTTTAAATTTGTTTCTCAGTAACTCCAAAAATATTGGTTATGGTAAAAAATGATATTAGAATGACTTAAAGCTGGTATAATTTGGAATTTTGTAACATATGGCGTAGCGAATAAGTCATTTCAAAGTTATCATAAGATGTATGAAGCAGCCTCTTCAAAAACCAGAATCTGAAATGCTGATGATTTTTGAAGTTCAGCAAACATAGCGCATCAAAAAATATATTAAATATCAAAGGTATTTTTGCTGGTTGCATAGTGTTATCGGTCACAGTTGATGAAAATATACCTCAAACTTGACTGGTCATATTTAATGGATATATTCGGCACAATTACCCTAAAGCGAAGCTACCCTACAAGAAATAAATGACCGAAACTAACGCAGAAACAAGTTTTTACTAACACAAAAACTAAAACTTTTTTATATTAAAAAAATTGCAAGAGTGAAAAAACAACATAAAAGGTGAAACAGCATAAGTTGACAGCATAAAAAACAATATTTTTGTGAACTCTAGCAAAATTAAAAGAAATAAATTGAAATAAAAATATTGTAGGCATTGAAATTGAAGCATATGTAAGTATATAGTACTTTTAATATAAATAATAATAAATATTTTTACCAGATCATGCCAAAACTAGATATGATGGCTCAATTGAAATTCTTGATAAAATACAAAATATCCATTAGTCTGTCTGTTGCATGACTGGTGAGATACTGGACAAACATCTTGACGAAGTCGCATGCATACTGTAATTAATGATAGAAGAAGTTGTAACCGCCAGATTTTGCTCAGGTAATGGTAACAAACACAAATTAATACTTTATTATTTTAATATTTATCCTTCTTTACAGCAAATATTCGAGAAATGTTTGCAAACGAAGTACTATTGGGAAAGGAGGCGGAGAGAGCATGCACTAGGCAAGCTCATGTTGTGCAACAAGATTGAGAGGTATTCAAATATATATATATCTACATATAAATGATGTAATATACTTGTATACTTATATACTTGTGCATATAAATAGTATCATTAATTCATCTTTTCTACAACTTTCAGATCTTTTTTAACTGTATCAATCCATTTTACTTCAAAACAAGAGTAAGAGAGGCGGTAGAACACATTTACTGAGTGAAATAAAACCATAAATTGAATGATGTACATTGTAAAATTACTCGTAATTAATTAAAAATACATTTTTAAATTACTAAATTATTAGTGTAAAAAATAATAAATCGCTTTTTATTACAAAAAGTGTACACACATCAGATTTGAAGAGTTTATACATCAAATATGATAAGTCGACTTTGACTAACATTCACATCATCTTTGATAAGTAAACAGCAGCAGTTATTCTGCTCAAATATATGTTTAATAGTCGACAGCATTCATAAGTTAGAGAAGGATGGAAAATCATATATACACAAATGATTCGGTAATTTTTTTCATTTTTCCTTAATAACTTGATAGAAAAAAATGATAGATATTTCTATCACAGTGCCAGTCACTTGACCGCTTATAGGGTATCGGCCACAGTTGGATATATAAATCACTGTTGACCGGTCACAGCTGATTAAAATATACATATCAGTTGATCGGTCGCATTTGATGGATAAATTCGTCACAATTGACGTATAACGAAGCTATCGGTCATAGTTGATGGGAATATAAATCACTGTTGAGCGACACAGCTGATGGAAATATAACTCACAGTTGACCGGTCATATTTGATGAATATATCCGTCACAATTGACGCATAACGAAACTATCGGTCATCGTTGATGGAAATAAAAAACACTGTTGACCGGTCACAGCTGATGGAAATATAAATAACTGTTGACCGGTCACAGCTCATGGCGTAGAACGAAGCTATTCGTCACAGTTGATGGAGATATAAATCACTGTTGACTGGTAGCAGCTCATGGAAATATACGCCACAGTTGTCAACTCTGATCTAATAGAATCTGAAATTTTAACAAGCTCCGTGATTTTGTGAAAAATAATATATTTATTGGCTAAAAAATATAATAAGAACTATTTATACCAATAGATAAATAATTTCTAAATACGAGGAAATAAAAATAATAATAAAAACATTTAACTTAAACGTAATAAAAATAAAATGTTAAAATTTGCTCTGCAATGGCTGAATGGCATAAGTGCAAGAGAGCAATCCGTGCCGAAACAGGAATATTGTTTTCAGGAGTGTGCGACAGGGTATATCGTTATTTCGATAAATGCTCTTGATCAGTATTCATGAAAGGTTTTAGAATCTAATCCGTTTATAAGATATGTATATGTGTGATGATTGCATACAATATATTCATAACGTAGAATTGGTCTAAGGAGAAATTCAAGATGGTGTCAACAAAAACAAAATAAGCTTGACTGAATACAAAAAAGAATTTGAGTTATCTTTAAAACAAAATGAATATGAAATTAAACAATTATTGGAGGCAATCGAAAAAAGATATCAAGAAAGGAAGAAAGAAATAGATAAGGCACAGAAAATAAGTGAAAACAATGTAATTGAAGTTAGAAAATTATACAATATGTTGAATGATTTCGAAAATAAAAATAGAGATATTTATAAAAAATTTTAAGAAAATAGTGCAAAGATGTGCAATGAAATAAAAAAAAGTAATAAAGCAGAACAATAATAAACAAAACAAACTGTCATTTGCTGAAACAGTTAAAAAAATGTGGTGCCGCCAGATCTACAGAAGCAAGTTCCATTAATAAAATAATAAAACCGAAGGAAAAACATAAAATTGCAAAAACTAAACAAAATTTAAATAATAAAGTTGACACAGTAAACCTAAATATAACAAACATTGAAAACAGAAAAAATGGGGAAATGGTTATACAAAGTGAAAATGATGAAGACAGAAATAAAATTACAAAGGCTATTGAAAATAAAATGGGTGAAAAATATAAATGAAGTGCCGAATGAGAGAGATATGTCAATAATCATAACGGATTTGTCTTTCAAATACACTGATGAAGAACTTATTTCGAAATTAAAGAGGCAAAATCAACAATTGCAAGAACACGAAATTAAAGTGGTAAGGTCTTATGAATATAAAATATATTAAGAGCTATTGCGTATATAAAAATAAAATAAATAAAAATAAAAAAATACAGAAATAAAAAAAATAAATAAATTCCAGAATTAAAAGTGGACAGACTCAAACGCGAGTTAACTAAATTGGAGCTCTCAACAACCGGTAATAAGACCGAATTACAGAAACGTCTGTTAGAGGAATTTCAGAGACGTGGAACAGACATCGACACTCTCGAATTTGATGATGAGAATGACTCAGAGATAAGTGCCCCTACAACAACAACTAATATGGACATTAAATCATAGCTATCCGCTATGATGGAAAAAATGCAAATATAGTGCAGTCGACATGAAACTTCTAGAGCTAACAATAAAAAGTTCATAGAAACAATTTATGCTGTGGCCACTGTACATAAAACTTCTAGATCCGAAAACCAGAATTTTCTGGCAAAAATTTAAACGAAGCTTGAGAAAACTTCTACTGAGCTACTAGAAACCTGTAGAGTTGAAATTCGAGAAACTTCTAGAGCCGGTAGTCAAAAACTTTTGGCTGAAGTACGTGAAACTTCCAAAGCAACAACTGATAAGTTACAGGAAATATATACAACGGTGAGAAGAATGTCAAGCCTAGAACAATCAATTGAGGTAATTGAGGACAAAATCAACAGTCTCCAGTGTCAAAAACCGGAACCATTGCGTATCATACCAGAAGTTTTCAGCAGAATAAAAACACCTTGATTTGATGGTAGCTCACCCCTATTCGTATTTAAATTCCAATTCGAGACAGTGGCGAGTAGAAACGAATGGAACGATGAAGAGAAGGCTCTCAAACTAATATTGGCGTTAAAAGGTGCTGCAGCAGGGATTCTCAAAACTATGCCAGCCAGCTGCAGAAACAACTACAGCGAATTAATGGTGGTGCTATAGCATCAATTTGGCGACGATCATAAACGAGAGCTGTATCGTATGGAGTTAAGGTGCCGAACACGGAAGGCTAATGAGTTGATTCAAGCCTTTGCATTGGAAGTCGAGAGGTTGGTGCAACTTACCTATCCTAGTGAAAATCTACCACTAGTAGACCACCTCAAGACCGAAGCCTTCGTTAACGGCATACGAGACCCAGATGTTAAGCTAGCTGTATGTGCTACATAAAAGACAACCTTTGCAGATACGGTGGCGTTCGCTCTAGCACAAGAGACTGCTCGCACGATATCACAGCTACAAATATACAAGGTGCTTAATTTGGAAGCTGTGGAAGTAAGGAGGATGAAATCAACAAAATAGAGGAGCTGGTCAAGAGACTTCTAGCTGAGCAGAAATCAAAATTAAAATGTTTTAACTGTGGTAGGAGCGGCCACTTCCAGAGAAACTGTAAAGCACCACGAAAACGGTCCAGATCCGTTTCACCACAGAGAAATAATAAACTTGCAAACTACCATCACACAACAAAAGAGTCCCGGTTAAACTAAAACGAGCTAGCACTGAGGAGCAAGAGATAGCTCCCACAAGCGAGGGCCCCACAATCCCCATATCAGTGATACAGAAAAATGACAGCAACCTTACAGAGTGCGGGTACATCAATGGCAGATAGTACACCTTCGACCTTCGACACAATACGACCACCAAATCTCCAATTTTCGGGTTTTGTGTTAGCTGTAGCCATTTGGGTCTAGCTTGAAGTCGACATAGCCATTCATTAGACCAACGTTTCCAAAAATGTAGTTTCAGCTTTTCCACGGTTTTCCATCGAGTTAATCTATCAATGTTGACATCGAGCAAATCCTCTTCAGGTATGCATAGGGTAGTTTCGCTAATCAAGAAGTGAGCCGGGGTGAGAGCATTGCAGTTAGATGGGTCTGAGCTTTGAGGACACAGTGGTCTAGAGTTTAAACAGCACTCGATTTGAGTAAAAAGTGCGGTAAGCTCCTTATACGTCAAAATACGATTTTGCATCAGTCTCTTTAGACGATATTTTGTTGATTTGACGCCGACCTCCCAGAGACGGCGAAGCTGCTCACAACATTGAAAGCGACTAGTATTTACGTTGTGAAAAGCTATACTAACTAATACATACGTCCTTCGGAATATATACAATCGAAAGAAACCGAACTTAATCGAAACGCAGAATACCAAAGTTGCTAAACGGAGGAAATTTCGATTCGAATAGAAACGGGGTGATTGTTTTTTTATATTTTTTTCTATTGACCATTTCCGAATCTCAACCCATTAACCACTTCTCATATGGGCTCAGAGGGTTCGTATTCAAAGTTTTTATAAATAGCGTTCAGGTTCCGCTTCGGGTTTGATTTCAGTCCGTGCTTTAAAACCAGATTCTAATTGAACTCTTCAACACAAAGGTTGCAAAATGAAAACATCAAAGTTGTACTCAAAAGCTTATAAAATTGTACTTTTTTGACGCCAATTATACCAAAAAATTTTTTAAATTTATTTTTAATTTTTTTATTTTAAGTAAGAGCACAAAAAAACGATAATATTGTACATAAAAGTTCATTTTTATATAAATAAAACTAAAATTTGTATTTAAAAGTTCATTTATACTTTGAAAGTAAAGTAGATGGAAAAAATAAGTTGTCAAAGCAAACCTTGGTTTTTAAAGTGATCTCCGAATCTTCCTTTGTTCTCTTTTAGTTATGTTTTTACATATTTTTGAAGTATTGTAATGAAAATAAAAACACGTAGATTTTGGAGCGATTTGGTTAAATAATGTGGAATTTGTACTATATTCTATTGATATAGTTGCGGGTGTGACGTCAGTTGTCAGCTAAAGTTTCAATCTCTTGATAAAGGGTCCGCCAAATAATTTTTTTTTTTTTTTTAATGCTATCAAAAAAAATTACTGAATTTTTTCTCAAATTTCTTTTTTTATTTGAAAGTACAATCCTTCCGGTTAATAATGGAAAATAATTTCATTCAAATGGCTGCCTCGGCTGGCCATGCAGTAGCCTACACGATTGGTCCAATTTTTAAGCACATTATCGATTGTGTGCAGCTGTATTTCACCAATAGCTTCACGAATATTGTCCTTTAAAACGTCAGTTGTCTGTGGCTTGTTGACGTAACATTTATCTTTGACGGCACCCCACAAATAATAGTCCAACGGTTTCAAATCGCAGCTCCGAGGTGGCCAAACGACATCACCTCTGCGGCTGATAATGCGATCTTCAAAAACAGGGCGCAAAACATCGAGTGTAGCTTCAGCTGTGTGGCACGTAGCGCCGTCCTATTGAAACCAAATGTTGCTAATATCCTGCTCTTCAATTTTTGTGAGCAAAAATTCGTTCAACATGGTCCGATAACAATCGCCATTGACTGTAACGGCCACACCTTGTTCATTTTGAAAGAAAAATGGCTCAATTAATTAATTAAGTGACTCGTCTTGGGTGTATCGGCTTTTCAATGTATGCGTGCGGGTTTTCTGTGCCCCAAATGCGACAATTTTGCTTGTTTACATACCCGCCAAGATCAAAATGAGCTTCATCTGAAAAGATGATTTTTTTTTGGCAAAATCGGCATCTTCTGTAAGTCGATTGCAGGCCCAGATTCCCAGCGTTGTTCAAGCGTATACACAACCATATTCGTTAAGCGGAAGGATAAAACTAATTGTCTGTCAAATCAGACATGAGCTCAGTGTTACCATTCAGGAAATAAGCACTAGTTTAAAAAAAACGTTAGATGGCGGACCCTTTATATGAGAAACTTAAATCAAGTAAGAAATATTTTATCGATTTGATTTATAAACTCAAAGTATTTGTATAGGTAAAATTAATTAGTTTTTTTTTATAAAAAAGAGCTTCTTGATATTTTCTTAAATAGTATATATCCGTTTTCTCCTCGGATATCTTTAAATCAATTTAAAAGTGGTTAAATTAGACAATTAAGGGACAGAGAGCTAACTGCTATTACGATTTTTTATAAAAATGGTAATACGCAGAGATATATAGCAAAAAATCGTATAAAAATCAAACGGTAATCTAGAAAGTAATCCCAGAGTTAACTAAAGAACACGGAGTTTGCAGAAAATGCGACTTGAGCTCCATAAAATGGCCTCTAAAAAAATAAATATGCAAATTTTACTAATTTTCAATGCCGGTCTATCCGAATCAGCGCCAAAGTTTTGGGCGCAGTTGTTAAATGAGGGCAAAGAGATCTATACAATACGTTTTCGATTGTGTCAAATCTATAATCAAGGTCAGGATACTGCTAAAATTGCGTATATAAGCAAGACAAACAAAGAGGAAAAATGAATATTTTATAAGGAACACAATATTTTATAAGGAACACAATTTTTTGCATAGGGTGCTTGGGACAGATGATTCTATGATTAGACTTAAATATTTTTGCGGTATGGTGTTTGTACGTCATAACCCTAGCGGACAGCATATGCCCGAATGATTTTGGATTACATATTAGAAAGTGGTAAAGGTAGTAAAGTTCTTTTTGAAGGGAGAGTAATTGCAGCTGTTTTCGTAAAAATTCGAGAACTGCAATAACAGAAGGTAGACGACTAATAAGGAAAAACTTTAACCCGTACAGGACAATGCACCAATAAACACTGCAAAAATAATCAAAGATTATATGGTAAGAGATAATGTAAATACTCTAAAGTTGACTCCACAGAGTACAGATCTGTCTACCATAAAAAATGCTTGGGGAAGTTTAAAAATCCGAATTTTTAAGGATAGGGCTCAAAAACTAGAAAATATGAAAGATTGTAAATTTTGACATTCGATAATTTTTTGCGGGATAAGTGTTTCAGTCTGGTTTATATAGCATATACATACTGTTGCGAAAATGGAAACACTGAAGAGGAAACTCACTACTTTGTTGGTTTGTGTCGGGCCTTACCATCGTTGTCATAATTATCTTTACTAATTTAAGAGTACCGCCGCCGACATGCGTAACGGAGTTGCCAGCTCCATTATTTTTGGGATATTTGGACTTTACATATTAATTTACCGTACATAAATCGAAATTTGTAGCAACTACAAGAACTTTCGAAGTTCATAAGGAAATGCTATAAAAGAAGGCAAATTGCGGTTGATGAGTTTAGTGATCATTTGGCTGTCAATAAGTAAAGTCTGTTTAGGCGCAAATAAAAAGTGTTGTAAAAGCGAATTTGCTGTATTAAGACAAAGCGCAGAAAAGTTACAGTGGAATTAATAAAAAAGAGAAAAATTATAAAACAATACAATAAAAAATTGTGTTTTATTTTATTTTAACGCAATATAAACGAACTCAAACATTTTAAAAAAGTGAAAACGGAACATTTGGTGTCAGAAATGATATTGCGTATATAAAATAAAAATTAAATAAATAAAAAAAGGAGTAAAATTAAATTCTAAGAATTAAAAGTGGACAGGCTCAAACGGGAATTAAATAAATTAGAGCTGTTAACAACGGGTAATAAAATCAAACTACAAAAACGTTTGTTAGAGGAATTTCAGCAACGTGGTATAGACATCGATACTCCCGAATTTGACGATGAGAATAATCCTGAGATTAGTGCCCCTACAACAACAAGTAGTATAGACGTTCACTCGCTGCTGGCTGCTATGATGGTAAAAACGCAGATACAGAGCAAAATGCTTTTGGCTGCAGTGCGAGGAACATCTAGAGCTGATAATGAAAAGCTGTTGGCACAGGTTAAAGAATCTTCTAAAGCTGATAATGAAAAGCTGTTGGCGCAGGTAAAAGAATCTTTTAAAGTTGATTATGAAAATCTGTTGGTGCGGGGAAAAGAATCTTCTAGAGCTGATACTGAAAAGCTTATGGAAAAAATTAATGTAGTAGCTGAGACACAAGAAACTTCTAGAGCTGAAAACCAGAACTTTCTGGCAAAAATTGAAACGAAACTTGATAAAACTTCTATCGAGTTACTAGAAACCTGTAGAGCCGAAATACGAGAAACTTTCAAAGCGACAACTGAGAAGTTGCAGGAAATATATGAGACAATAAAAACACCTTGCTTTGATGGTAGCTCACCCCTATCCGTATTAAAATTTCAGTTCGATACTATAGCCAACAGAAACGGATGGGACGATGAAGAGAAGGCTCTGGAATTCATTTTGGCCTTAAGAGGTGCTGCAGCGGAAGGAATCAAGACCCTGCCTTTGAAATGCAGGTCGAAAGGTTGGTGCAGCATAGTTATCCAGGGGAGTAGAGCAAATTAATACCGAAGCATTCATCGGTAGTATGAGAGACCCTGATATTAATCACAGGAGACCGCTCGAGAGATATCCAGGCCACAGGTATATAAAGTGTATGACATAAAAACTGTAATTACTAAAAAAGATTTCATTGCAGTTATCAAAGAGGTCGCTGTCTGTCCTTGGATTAAACCAAACCTCGGACCTCTTGATTGGTTGGCGTATGTCTTGCCTACAATACCACAGGGGCAAATACACTATATAGCATATGTCGGTCTTAAATATTTATTATCAGATATTTTCTAATTATTTCTATATTTCTCCATAAATCACATGATTTAGTAAACTTTTGTGTGATTTTTCTATTTGCAGGTTCAGTCAAGTTCATTATATGCCTTAAAGGCCACTTTTATTTGAATAATTTTATATTTAGAATTATAATTTGGGAATGTTATTTAAATACATGAATGTTATTTAAATATACTTAACCTTCAAATGTATTAATATGAAGTATCATAACATAAAGCATTATTTTTATTTATTTTCAGTTTTTCAAACGACAAAACAAGTAATCAACCGTTTGGTGAAAAAAGACATGCTAGTTGAAGATTTTGTCTACGTAATACTCGGTTTTCAATTATTTTGCACACTAAATGTGATGGCCATACATAATGTAAGTACATTTTATTCTAATTTCATTATATACATACAGCTGCCGTTAATTCAAATCAAATGGGTAAAGCTTTTGGCAGCTTCCTGAATATAAATATGGTTGCTAAGTTTTACAGCATAATATCACATTTCACAACCTTTTTTTAGCTTAAAAATTGATATCATTGATAGTCTTTATATAATACAATGGTTCTCAAATTGGGGTGCGTGATACTCTAGGGAGGAGGGCCGCGAAGAACACGGAGACAAGTAACGAAAGTGCTATTATTACGTTGTATGTCAAAAATTAGTTGTAATAAGCGACACTACAAAAAAGTAGTTTTCGTTTAAAATTAATATATCGAACTTAAAATATTACCAATGCTATTGACTTTTTAGTTTTATGTAAGAATAAAGCAGTTCTGTGATATTGCTGTTGCAATGTAAATTATTTCGTTCTAGTTTTATTCATTTTAATTATTTTTGAGTATTGTGCCAGTACAAGCCAAAAAGTGTTTCTAAATGTAAAATTTAGACAGTTTGTTTTTACAAAGCAAAAAACAGTGTTATTTCTATGTTTTGTAATAAAGGCTCAATAGTAGTCTCTTAAACAGTTATTTTATATACATGTCTCATAACAAACATAAATATATTCATTCCAATTTTATATCTCAACTCATAACTCATACATTTGTGATAGCCTCGAGTTCCTTCCATAAAGGAACTGTAGAATCTGTCGTCTTGATGTATAAAGTCTTCAAACAAACACACATTAATTTTTGCTTTAATTATTGTCGTTCTCCGCATACAGTCTTCAAACGAACACACATTAATTTTGGCTTTAATTGTTGTCGTTCTCCGCATATACAAAATTCAATATATAGTATGAATGGAAGACGCGCACCCACTTATATAATACACCCAGTTACTGGTTGATGATGTGTATTGTTCACGACTTTGTTTAAACCTAATTTAGAAACTTCTACTATTACCGTTCTCAAGATATCCAAAAAACCATATTAATTTTGTTTGGGAGGTACCACCCATACTTTGCCAATTCCGCCCACTCTTTGATTGATGATTTACCTTGGCTATGAATCTATTAGGACCAAGTTTAAAGAATCTTTCTGTTACCATTTTGCAAATACAGACAAATAAATATATGCTTTGTAAAGAAATTTCAATTTATGTAGCCTATAGTTCCTTCCAGACATACATTCGTTTAGTTATCCATAGGGCACAAATAATTGAACCAACAAACAAACATACAAACACACATTAATTTTTATATAAGTATATATAAGACAGTGATGTTCGTTCATATTATTCAGATTACGAAGTTTTTCTTCTGTTTATTTATTCTCTTGAATAATATGTGTGAATATTACAACCAGGATTGCTAAAAAAAAAATCCTACCAAAAATATTCCTGAAATGTGCCAAAATCAACTGTATCGCTAATCTCTATTACATAGTCTTTCAATTCAAATGTCATACAGTATTTATTGATATTGCTTTTATTCCTAAAAAATTGTTTTTGTTTTATTTTTCTATAAAAAACTTAAGAAATTGTAATAAATTAACAATGCTAAAAAATCTTATATAATATAAAAATCTACCATCTTTCAAAAACCATTAAAAACATAGATATTTTGATTTCAATAACATTTTTAACAATATTAATATTATTTGTTTAGATGTTTTGATATAATGTGAGCGGCAATAGAAAGTGATATGGTTTTTATTTCAGTCTTTTAAAATATAATAAATTTAAAACATTTATTTTATTACACTATTTGTAAGAATACAAAATTCTTAAAAAACACGCGTTAAAACGCGTTAAAAGTGTATAAGAAGACAATATTTTAGAATCCAGTTCCTTTTACTTGTGCTCAACGAACAGTTTCTAGTCTTCGAGAATAAGATTCCACAGGGTCTTTATTTTAAATTAAGATAAGATTTCAATAAGATAGGATTTCCTCTGTTATAAAGAATTCATTTCTTGTTGTTACAAATTGACTTTTTTTGAAGTTTATAATCAAAATGTTCCCGAAACCGCTCAATTTGGGTTAAATTCGGACATTAGGAAGGATACTATCGTTGGTTAGAAGTGCGAAAGATAAGCAACCGTGCAGTGTCAGTAAAATCATTGTCTTATTATAGAAATCAAGATCTTTGCACTTCTAATTTCTTCGTATTGTTTTGTGAATATGTTTAATCAATCTATTTTATTTTATTATTTTTGTGTGAAAATCAGACATCCACCAAACATTCGCACGCTATTACCAAAATCTCACCAGGCTTCATCGTATTTTGGTTCTCCATATTTTTATGATTTCCATCTTTGGCTTTGTACTTTTTACATAATCAAGAAGTCACTTCTAAATTACTGTTAATATAAAAGACTTCTTTACTGTACTAACTTTAACGCTAGTATTTAATGCACCTAAAATAATATATTAACATCACTTTTTGATAAAAACAATTTTCTAGTTAAACGAAATTTTGTGTGTCTTTTTACAGTTTTCAGTCTTTTTCATAGCTTTTCCCTCACTGTGAAATATAATTAGGAGTTTGTGCTTAAAAAAAATTATTTGCTATACTAATAGTTCCACAATTTAAGCCAATAAATAATTAATATTAATCGGTAATAATACAACATTAACTCCTATCATAAAATATAACAAAATTTTTGATTATATGAAAGTGTCAAATCAATTCAGTACGCTTTTTTGACGCCTAAAATATAGAGTACATTCAAATTTTGTAACATAATAATAAAAAAGAAATTTTCATGTTTTTTTTAATTTTGTAAAGCCTTTAGTAGTTTTAAAGAAAAAAAATGTTTTAATTTATCTTATTGAGATAATAATAATTCCCAAGCCATTAAAAAACATTGAGATATCTCTCATTCAATGAGCTGCACCTGATTCTATTATTAGACTCAATAAAAGGGACCTACAGTTTAACACCGGCCCCAAACGGCAAATGCATTAAGTTTTCAATAGTAGTTATACTCATAACCAGTTACTAGCTAATGTTATGAGGTGATACCGCTGAAGAAAATTTTTTCTTTTTCAAATAGTCTAGTCTAGAATTGAATCGAGGATCTCTTCGTTGGTAGGCTTGTGCCTTACCCTCTATACCACAGCGGCAAAATTAAAAGTAAAAGGGTGTGCACTTTATTTTGTTGCTTACAGTAACTTTATTCCAGTTGTTTTTACTGTTACTGTTAAGGTTTTTATAACAATTAATAGCTTGTATTTTGTAGACTCTTCTGATACTTGTTTATTTTTCGTTTACAGAAAACAAATAGGATTGCAATCAATTAATATATTTTAATAAGATACGGCCCTATTTATAATGAAAATCTACCAAGTGTCTAGCATAAGTATGATTATTAATATACTTGTTGTTATGCTCAGATCAACAATCTTTAATAACTGACTAAGTGGATTTGTGTCAAATTTATGTCAGTGCTTGAAAGTTTGTTGATCTGAACTTAGTAAACGGAGCAGCAAGTGTAGTAAAAATCATACGTATGCTAGGCACTTGCTAGATTTTCCTTATAAATACGGCCGACAGAGATTTTTTAATTTTCAAAACACAAACAGAGCACTCAATTTTTCTTAGTGTCTGAAAACAAGTCACTCAACTTGTTAGTCGAACGAATTCTTACGCTCCTCTTCTGGAAACAGGCTGTTAAACTGCACTCGCTGAGTTTACGACACATAAACTGATTGTTGTTCGCATCGATGTGCTTTTTATATGGCTGAGTAAACAACACTTCGAGAGCTCTCGAACCTCTCGATATTTGAGGTAGATTCCATTTCTTTCTTTTAATTTCTTTTTAGTTCTTTTGTAGCCATTAGAGCTGCAAAACTAATCGATAGTCGGCCCATTCGATAGTTTTGATAGTGTGCAAAAAAACTATCGATACTATCGGATTCTTTTAAGTACTACGTGTGGCAGCAATATTAGAATTTAAGTGAAAGGGTAAAGAATAATAATAAATATACAGTATTCGAACCCATAATAGGAACAGTATCTTTTTTTCCAATATGTCATAAAATTTTATGTATTGAAGGTTTTTGATGGAAGATTAATCCTTATATATAGCGAAAATGTACGGACCATGAAGTGCTCCAAAACTAAAGTAATGAATGCAATCCCGTTAAAGAAAACTGCAGAGACTATTGGAAGAAGCGTGAAACAACTTTCAGTTATAATAAACTTTTAATTAGTACCTTAAAGATGAATCCTTTCAAGTCATCAAAAAACCTTAAAAATGAACTTATAGCCTCTGTGTCAAGTCGCACAATAAGAGAAAAAACATGGAAGCTAGACTTATTATTTAACCAAACTTATTAAGCCAAAACAAAGTAAAATAAAAGCAGCTGTTTTAAAAGGTACCAACAGTGCAAAAACTTGCTTTTTTCTTTATTCATTTTATTTATTTACATAAAAATATACCCCTGATCTAATGGCTTTTAAAAAATTTCAAAATCAAAGAGAGCCATACGACTGCCAAATTTTAATTTGTATTTTCTCTCAATGTTACATATGAGATGTTACAATGTTACATATTGAATTTATACGATACTATCCGCTCACTTGTAAACATCTAATTCTTTCAGCTGTTAGTATTTGTTGTTGCTTGTTATTGTCTGTTACTTGTTTTCTTTGCTGTTAGTTTTTGTTTTTGCTGTGTTATTTTATTTACTTTATCTCTGCTACTGTTTGTTGTTGTAGATTTGGTTATTTGTAAACATTATTTATATAGTTGTTCTTGCAGTTTTTGTTTATTTATTTTAGCGATGTAAAAAACGCTGGGGTGCCCAACCTTATTTTTGTAACAATAGTTTATAGTGCAATCGGATGAGTTTCAATTTGTAAAAACTTTTGTACTGCTGTTTACAAACCAGATTACTGAAGTTGCTGAATGAAAAACGTTCATACATCACCCTAAAAACGTGTGTCTGTGTTCAAAAAATCAAATTTGCCAAGCTCAAAAAGTCATAGTACTCATGCCTTTCTTTCAACACACTGATTTTACTCACGAGTTGCATCACACCAATCATTTAGGATATTTGTTGGCTTGAATCAATAAATAATATATGTATAATGAAAGCAAAAAGCTTTTTTGGATCATCTACAACTATTTGTATGAAGAATACATCAAAAAAGCTAAAAATACATGTGAACAAGCGAACCACAATGAAATTAAATAGAAACAAAAGCAAAGAGACGTCATTGCAACAAAGAGATCTTCATTTTCAGGTCTTGCATTTTACATGTGTATAATGAAATAAAAGCTTGAAAAAATAATGATAACATAAAAATTAGCTTAATTCTTATGCTTGGATTTTATTCAACGACAATATCGCACACAAACGAAGCGTTCGTCAGCACGACTTCGATTTTATCAATCGTTGTATTTTATTAAATGATTAAATGTGATTGCGAATTTTATTGTACGATGAATAAACGGCAATAACAAATATGTTACGTGAATGATGTGAATAAAACATATTTGATCGCATAAATTATAACTACCCAAAGTGAGCTTTCGGCAGTATGAGCATGATTCTGTTCAATATTGAGTTTTGTTGTATGATTAAAAGTGTATAAGAATTTGAGTGCATGATTTAATCATGAAAAACTATACTTTCCAGTTCTCTGCTACAAACTATTAAAAAGAATATTCATCTGTCTTTTTTATATTAATTTTCAGTTAATTATGTACATACGTACAAAAGGAAGTGAAAAAATAATTTTAATAAATATTAAAAAATTTTTTTTTAAGTCAAATTTCAAGAGCGATGTGCCACGTTTTAAGCTTGCCCAACCCTTATGGGACTCCATAAGCGTACTAAAGGGACTCCATTGGAAGACTTGTCTGGTTTGCCAAGATGACATAATAGTGATGGGCAGAACTTTCGACGAACACCTCAAAAACTTCGCAGAAATCCTGCAACGAATATCAAAGGCTGATCTAAAATTAAGCGTAAAAAATGTGCATTGTTCCAAAAACAGTTAAAATATTTGTAGCATCTAGTTACGTCAAAGAAGATAAAATACCAGCAGTAAAGGACAGGCCTCGCTCCCAGAATCTTCCCTTTTTGGGACTCTGTACATATTATAGATGCTTCGTGCCCTATTTTTCTCGTGTGTCAGCAATTTTACATGAGCTCAGCAAGAAATCTAAGACTTTTCATTCTGGTGAGTCACAAGAAAAGGTGTTCCAGACACTAAAAGACCTATTGTGTGCTGCACCGGTTTTGACGTAACCAGTACTTTCACAGGTGGTCAGTGGGACGGAGAATTATTGTGTGACTCGACGTGAGCTACTGGCAGTGCTGGAATGCATAAAACATTATCATAAGTACCTATATGATCAACATTTTCTGCTAAGGACTGATCACTGAGATGGTTATTGCAATTTAAGAGCCATGAAGAATAGCTGGAAATGCTGATGTGCTCTCACGTCGGCCGTATAATTTGGAATGTAAACATTGTGTAAAAGTTGAGCGGAAGAAATCTATCATTGATGTCCGGCTAACGCAAATATATGCAAACGAAGATGGGTTGGGAGCGCAAAGGAGTTTCCAAAAATTGCCAAAGATTATAGCAGCAAAAGCAGAGGACAGAAGGCCCACCCGCAATGAATTATCAGCAGAAGGTCCTCTTACAAAAGCGTATTGGACACAATGAGACAGTTTGAAGATGATTAATATATCGCCATTGGGAAAGTGCGGATGTGCAAAACTTCATCCAACCTAATGGAGGTGTCTTCCTTCAAAATGAAAGAAGTCTTAAATTAATTTCATAATGGAGTCAGTGGAGGACACCTGGGGATCACAAAGAACCTAGAAAAACTAAAAGGACCTTTTTATTGTGGATGTTAGCAAGCAGTGCCGGATTGAATAGCAAACTCCACCAAGTGTATCGCAGTTAAAGGTCCAGTAAAACGAAGGTAAGGTCAGCTGCAAAATATAACTAGGGTGCACCTTTCTAGAGGGTAGCGATGGACATATCAGGCCCTTTTCTGTAACTAATGCTGGAAATCATTATGTCCTCGTAGTGATGGATTATTTCAGCAAATGGCCGGAAGCTAAAGCCTGAACTGGGATGTACCTTAAAGGTAGTCAAGAGGTTAAACAATGTAGTACACAGAATATAGAAAAACAATAGCCCGCGATCAAAAATGAAAGTAGTACATCTAGTACGACTTGCAAGCTCTAGAAAAAAAGATAATGAGTCTATTCGGGATGAACAAACATGCTTAAGTGGGAGGCAGTGTTACGAAAATAAAAAAAATAAAAAGTTTTGGTATATTTGGTAGATATGTGTGCCTCTGTCAATTTGGCAGCACTGAATTAACGGATATAAAAATAAAAAAACCTTCCGGAACCTTCCAAACTGTAGGCAATTAGGTAGAGGCTTTATATACACGTCAGTTAGTTATAATTGGGCTGTCTTAAATTAAATCCTGTTTAGGCTAAAATAAAAAGTGTTGTATAAGCGTATATAAATTTGCTGTATTAAGACAAAGTGTATAATAGATATAGTGCAGTAAATAAAAGAAAACTGTAAAATAACAACAAGCGTGGAGTTTGCTTTATTTTAACGCAATTTAAAAGAACTCAAACGTTTTAAAAAGGTTAAAACGTAACAACAGTTAAACAAATATCTAAATTACAATTTGAGACAATTAAAAAGACTCGTCTGCCAGATCATGCTGGCATTTTTACTGCTAAAATTGCAGCAATTAAAACTGCTATTACCTATTCTAATCTACTTTTCAAAGTAGATTAGATCTACTTTTCAAAGTAGATTAGATCTACTTTTCAAAGTAGATTAGATCTACTTTTCAAAGTAGATTAGAAAGAACTTTAATTTTCACAGATAGCTTAAGTGCCACAAAAGCCTTAATAAAAAATAATGGGCCTCATTATTGATTCCGTTCCGCGATTGCGGAAATCATTTCCGTTTCGTTGCTAAATCATCTCTTCCATTGCGGTATTTCCGTATTATTGATTCCGCAATATAGATAATTTTCTTCATTTTGCTTGAAATTTTATAATGTAAAGTTGACGGAAAGAACAAAAATTAAAGAAAAAATGTAAATTTCACAAAAAAAAAAAAAAAAAATAGGGAAATAAACTAATTGCAAAGAAAGGCAAAAAATTTTTAAGACGAAATTATATCCTTTGCAGAAAATTCTGCTTGACAACTACTTCCTGAACTTGCAGACTTGAGCTCAGATAAAATATATCTAAATGCTGCCTTATTTACACGACATTAAAAAAATAATTAAATTATACACAAAAATTTCACACCTTAAACGTGTATTTAAATTTCTTTATTCCAACTTTCTATTATTTATCTGCGACATATCTTAAGATTTATAGCGCAAAACTCTTCTTTCTACCTAAATGTCTAAGCAAACAAAAGTAGTGACAATCCTCAAAAAAGTCTACTGGTTATACATAAATGTCGCTTATAAAACAACTTTTTTATGTTAAAAACTTTAATACATTTTTTTAGTTTTTTATTTTTATTCCAATAGTTGACAAAATGAAATTGATTTTAGGGAAAACTATACCGCAGGAATGAATAATTTCAATTAGCATATCGATCGATATTTCTTTCCGTTGAAATTTCCGTTCCGTGCGGGCCAATAATTATGCCTATGACGATGTGCTGCAGTTACAAAGCAATAAACATGAAGTACTGCTTCTTTGAATTCATTCTCACTTTGGATTTCAAGGAAACGAATTTGCTGACAACAGTGCTTAAGAAGCCTTAAACTTATCGCAGATAATTGAACCATGTTTTCCTAAAACTTTTACAATCGTTTAAAAAATTACAAGCTCAACAAATCTCTACGACTAAAAGCACCAAATACAACAAAGACTTAACAAGGTCCATATGTATATTACTCGCACGCCTAAGAGTTGGTAAGGCTATATTTAATTTAAAGCATTACTTTGAGAAGACTAAACCTCCTAAATGAACCTTTTGCAATGTCATACTTACCATACCTCATATGCTAACAATGTGCCCAAATTTTAAAATTGATGAGCCACTAGAAAACATTCTTGATTATTCAACTGCTGCAAAATATTCCATAAACCCTAAGTAAAAAACATAATATACTGGGTGTCTGCCGGGAAGGTATACTACTTTGTTTTGCCGCCATTTTGGTAAACATATTTGGCAGTCGTGAAGTAGAGAAGTGGCAAATTTATTATGGAAAAATATTCAGTAAACCAACGTGTTTTAATCGTTAAAACATTTTATCAAAATCAACCCCGATTTTCATAAAAAAATCATAATGAGTGACGAGGCTCATTTTCATTTGAATAGTTATGTGAATAAACAGAATAGTCAGTTCTGGGTAATGGAAAACCCTCAAATTATTTGTCAGTCACCTTTGCATCCATTAAAAGTGACAGTCTGGTGTGCAATTTGGTCAAGAGAAATCATTGGACCTTACTTCTTTGAAACTGTTAAGGTCGCCTGACTTGACTGCTCCGGACTTCTTTTTGTGGGGATATCAGAAAAGCAAGGTTTGTGCAAACAAGCCAGAAATGCTGGAGAAACTCGTACAAAATATTCGTGATGAAATTAATGAAATACCGACTGAAATCTGTGAGAATGTAATGAAGAATGTGCTCGAAAGGGCTCGCATTTGTGAAGCTAACAGAGACGGGAATTTATCTGATATTGTATTCCATACATAATTGCCGACATTAAGTAAAACATTTATCAATATAAGATCCATTCTCTTTCATAAAATCAAAAATTATAAACAAAAATAGTAGTACACCTTCCCGGCGGACACCCTGAATGTGATGTTTAGGATCAATAACCTGTTAAGATTCTAATGCTGTTTTATTTCATTTAAGCTGTAATTTACTTTAGCCTTTGTATTTAAATGTATTTAATTTAATATGTTGTATCAAATAGAAAAAGAGAACCAACTTTGTCTTCCCAGTCGTACAAAAGTTATTACAAATGAAACACATCCAATTTATACTGTAACGAAAATAAAAATGCCTAAAAAGAAAACACACATTAGGGCCTTTAAAACTGTATTGTGGGTATATTTGGTAATTATGTGTCATCCTGTCAATCCCCTACTTATTTGCGTTGTCTGTCAGCACTACTAATTCGACCATTTTTACTTTATATTTGAATTAACGGATATTAAACAGAGGATATAAGACATTTTCGGAACTTTCAAAACTATAGGCAATTAGGTATAGAAAGAGGCTACTTTACCTGCACGTCAGTTAGTTATCATTTTATCCAATCTTCACTTACAATGTCTGTATCGTCGGACCCATCTAACCTTCGCTTACAATGTCTATTCCATCGAACTCGTCTGACTTATCTATCTTAAGAAAGTTTCTTTTCATTTAAATATACATATGTGGGTGGGTGCTGGGCGTGTCCGTTGCCTTATTTTGTTAAAGTTTTGCATATATCTATAATTTGCCCTAATAATTGTCTATATAAAATTAAATTTATCTACGACAATTTCTATTTTGCGAATGGACTCTATGCCATTGCCCCTTTAAACTTTCTGGGTGTTGTACATTGTAAATAGATCATTTTTTGATGTATTTTCAATCCAGCTTTGTCTGCATAATCCATGTCATTTAGAGCAGTGATCCTCAACCTTTTTTTACTCGTGGTTCTCCTATATATATGTTAATATGTTTGTATATATCTGTAGGCGTGGCCCGCCCTTCGAACATGAAAAAAATGAATTTACTTTATATCTTCTTTTGTTATGCGTTATACAATATACATAGTAATAACCTAATTTGCAGATGGAAACTGTCTTTGATACCACTGGATATCAATTAATCGAACGAACTATGCCGAAACGGGAGATTGAACTATGTACTCCTGGACATGTTAATTGGTCGGGAGATCAACTCTACGCTGGGTACTAAATCAATCTCAATTAGAACAAAGTGTGCCATACATATGGATCTAAAATGGTTAGTGGTGGGTTCGCGGGAATTTTTGGGCCTAATACCGAAGTCTGGAAGCCTATTGTTATGTGATCAAATGTTTTTCAGGCGGAGATTCAGGTGATTTCCATTTGTGAATAGATTAATATATTGCGTAATATCAGGCCCCTTCTTCAGATTATATAGACTCGAAATTGTTATGCGAATGCTATACGAATAACTACACCCTGGCATTGGGAAGCAGGGCAACACGTTATTGGGTCCACGGCTATAGTAAACGAGATCGCTGATGATCTGACAAGTCACGTCACGGCCACTAGATTTGTGAGGCCAGAACCCTGCCACTTATTCCACGACCAGGGAAAAGATCGATAAGTGGGAACATGAACTCTGTTTGTCATTTTGGGCACAATTTACAGGCCTGAGTCACGCAAAGTAGCCCTTTACCTATGATTACAAGCTCACATGGACAGGAAAATTATGAGGACGATTTAAGTTTGCTGACTTGTCATACGAACAGTTGAGGGTATTCTTCCGGAGACTGTGCCGAAAAGGACCGAGCGAATAGTCGTTCGCCCATGGATATTGATTCTATTGAGGATAAAAGGAACTCTCTTCCGAGTGATTTTTACTCATTACAGGCTGTGCATAAACGGGTCTGACCTGTTTGTCAATTTCTTTTTGATAACCATTTTACTTCTAAAGTGCATATGATTTTATGTAGTTTACTGGTTTAATGACAATGGCTAGTGCAAGCCTTCTTCAAATTTGTTTGAAACTAAGTGTTGGCGATGAACTACGCAGTAAATATAAAGCACTTCAGGAATAGCATTTTTTTACCACTTCAATTCCTTTTTCGCCTTTTTTCATTATTATTAATTTCGAGGGTATTCCATAAAAAAGGATCATGATAAACATTATAAAAAATAGTTTTTCTAATAAAAAACAAATATCTTGTTTAGTTTCTATTCAAGACAGAGCTAAAAAATACAATTTTTAACAATTCAATTAACAGCTTGTGCATACACACGCAAAAAATTGATTGTATACTACAGTGTTAGTTTCGACTCATGTTTAGGATTAAATAAAAGGGGGATATAACGCATTGGATTGGATTATTTGAGCATTTGGTGGATTCTCTTAACAAAAGTCTTCCGAGATCCTCTTCACAGAACGTGGCATTTTTAAAACTTATATGGCTACCCAATTTTCGGTTTTGCGATATTACGATATTTTGCCGATTTTTAAACAAGTTGGCGTTTTCCCTAAGACATTCTCTTTTTCTATTATTGTCTTGTTCTACTATCACACATCGTCTGATAGGCATAACAGACATTTCCACACAATATAGTACCATTAGTGCCATAGTCGAGATCAAATCGTGTACATACTATTCGATCACAAAGCAAATAATAAGATAAGATATAAATTATAAACTTATTTCTCGTACGATGAAGAAGAAGAAAGAAAAGAAGAAGCGTTTAGTGTTGGAGATATGCACTGGTGGCCAGCTATTTAGGGACAACAAGTTTTTGCATACTGACGTAACTATTTAAAAATCTTAGGCCAAAGTTTTTTAACACATAGCGCGCGCAAAGTTCTTGGTTAAATGGAAGTCTGAAATTCTTTTTACCATCCTAACCAAAAAAATTAACTTGAATCATGTCAGTATACAAACACTTGCTATCTTTAATTAACTGACCATCAGTGTATGTATAACAAAACAATATATCCAAAATGTATTTTATATTAATCAGAAAAATTATATTTTATAGCTTTATAGCTATCAGTATAAACTATAAGCTATTCTAGAGGAAACACTGTACACTGCTTTAAATCAAAATTAACAACATTTATATTATGACGATTTTTTGTCCACTTTTGGCGAAATTTGACAATTCGGATTTTTTTCTTATCAACAAATATTTTTATTACTTTGGAAAATATACATTTTGTTATTAATATCTAAAAAAAAACTGTTTTGGCGATTTTTGAAATTGAATTTGGGGAAAAAGCTTAAAATATATGTGACAATCCTGAACTTGACCACTTTGTTATCACTTGAAATCATCGTTCAATAACATTTTTGTCATATAAATATTTTCTGCGAATAAAAACTGAAGTCATTATACAATCCGTGAGAAAGAAACGATATTGCATAAATATAATACTAAGAGGCGATAATGCCAGGAAATTCTAATTCGAATGTAAATGTTAGCGTTCGAAAGTAGAAACTCGAATTAAAATTTATCAACAATAAGACTTAAAACGAAGAAAACAGGCAGGATTACTCTTCTATTCTTCAATCTAGGCAATTTAAGGAGATCTACCTTTGTCATATTTTAGGGGGAAACCATTTATTATATCCCAATCAAGCGAAATTATCATATATTTCGAGATTACATTTTTTTTAAACATAATTTTTAGTAATAAAAGAAAATGTTTTTTTTTATAAACTCTTTTCAACGATTTTTAAAACTCTCTAACTGGCCAATTTTATACACACTTTAAATATTCACAACTAAAAGGAAAAATTCATGTTGTTATGTATTTGTTACAATAAGTAATGTGTATATTTCTGTATACATACTATTTGCCTCTGTAACGAAACTTCAGAAAAATAAAGCAGCGAACAACGCATACAAATTATATACCCCGCCTAATGGCAGGCTACTAGCCAGTATAACATTAATTATTACTTTTAAAATCCACTATATTTTGAAATCCACTTACAGATTTAAATTACTTTATTTTCCTCTATTTTTTAGACAATAAATCAAGGTGAAATTACAGGTAAGCCATTCATTATTCTTTCTTTTTAATGAAATCCATTGATTTTTATTAATTATCAGTTATTTGTTACAAACAGGGTTGCCGTTGACAATTTCGAAAAAGTGTCATAAAAAGGGTATTTAAGAATAAAATGGGTCAAAGAAAGGGTATTTTAAAGTAAAATACGGTCAATTTGTGAACTAAAAATAAGATTTGTTTCATTTAAAAATAAAAACAAAAACGAATTTTAACAGCTAATTAAATACATTAAACTAAAATATAAGTAATTAATTATACATACTTAAATTATAAATCAATGTTAAAATTAAAAAACAATTCACAGATACACACTGCATTGAAATATTAGACATAGCGTTAAAACAAGAAGCTACTTAAAAAAAACTTTTGATAATGTTTATCATTTTTTTTTTACTTATTCTACATTTTGTAATTAATTCTTTGCTTGGAGTCCACTACTACTATGAGGCGAAGTAAATATATATCTAATGACATCATATAAATTTGAATATACCGTCCCTCGCTAACTGGATTTTACACAGAACTAAAAGGTTTGGACTTTCTAATTTAAATCTACGCGAAATCTTATTTTTAAAGAAAAATAAGATATTTAACTTTCTGCACAGACAAGTATACATACTCTGCAGTATTAAGCTACTTATTATCATCAAAAAAAATTTTTTTAGTTGTTTATTTTATTAATTTATTTTTATAAATCCATATTTTCATTAAATTTGCTTCTCACTTAAAATAAAATTTTTTTGTTATAGATTCACTGGAATTATTGTGATATCCTTTAGCAAGACCAGCCTTAGAGCCTTGTTTGTTTTCGATTGCACTTTTTTGTACTAGCTGATTTAATTTATCAAATAAATTGGCTTATGTCAGATGTCTAATAATGAGAATGAAGCCGTTTGGAAACGTTGTATAATAACCAATATTTTAAAATGCTTACTGTATGCTTTGGGTTATTGCCTTGTTGGAAGTACCAGTTTTCGAAAACACTTACTTTATTCACAAATCGCCTCGAATCATATACGATTGGGTTGGAATATGTGAAACCATCCATAATAGTTTCAACAAAAATTTAAATGGCAACAACAGCCGCCAATATGTAACGCTTAATCATAGCGTAACTACCTATGTACATATATGCTCTATCGTGATTGTCAAAATTTTATGTCTGAACTTCTAGTTTATTATTAATTTTTTGTTTTCGTCACGCTTATAATACTCCAACTTTCATAGCCCAAAACAGCTTTACTGCAAAATTCTTCAACATAAAATTTTGATACCCGCGATAATTCTATGTATGTTAGGCAGTTTTCTTATGCTTTCCCATATTGCTTAATGAAGCCTGCTGCTCATCTATTCTTTTTGATTTAGCCACAAACAAACAAATATATCTTTATACATAAGTTAATATAATTAAATGTTTGGAACTGCAATACTTACTTGTCCATTTGCATTTATTTTGTTGCAAATATGAACATACATATATAAATATGGATGGCAGGCTAAACTTTTTGATTTAGCCACAAACAAACAAATATATCTTTATACATAAGTTAATATAATTAAATGTTTGGAACTGCAATACTTACTTGTCCATTTGCATTTATTTTGTTGCAAATATGAACATACATATATAAATATGGATGGCAGGCTAAACTACAAAATTAAATGGAAATCTACCAAACAAAATACATTAAAGCTTCTCGTTGTCAAAACTTAAACCGAAACACATACGTACGTAAATCATGCTAGCAGTCGATCATCGGCTTATTTTACATAATTGTCAAACTTTTTATGAAAGAAATAGGTATGCATAAAATATGACACTTGCATAAAAATCAGTTGTTTTATATATATATATATATATATATATATATATATATATATATATATATATATATATATATATTTACAAAACTCATGTATGTTATGTATATGTAAAACATACATAAATAAATGTTAAGTGTACGGAGAATTTTCATGAGGAATTGTGAAACTTTTACTCTTCTTCAAAAAGTAGCATATATTTCGTTAAAATGATACAATAGGATAAATTAAAAAAAGGTTCATAAAAAGTGTAATTGTCCTGAAAGAGGTTCAAAAGTGAAAAGAGTCTCACAACGGCAACACTGATTACAAACACTACTAAGTCAAAAATATATTAACTTTTAAGTTTTTAACAGCTTTATGCATCACATAATTATCTTCATTATTTTTAGAAGAAATAAACAATGTCCTTAAAATTTCCTACTTCTAATGATTTATGATTTCAAAGTTTATATGTACATACATACATATCACTCATTTACTTCAATAATATCATAATTCAAACATAACTCCTATAACTTAGCACTGAAAAGGGAATAAACATTTTGCCCCTGTGCTCTTAATTTTGTACGAATCAGAAGGAGTTTTTTACACAATATAGATCATAATACTGTGCATATTTTTGGATGTTTAATTAAAAAATCATGCTTTTTGAGTTATAATACTATTGAAGTAAATTAACGATATATTTTTTGTGCTTTTGATAATTTTAAATTAAGCCCTACATCGTCACACTTCAAAAATCTAACAAAAAAATATGCATATATTTTTTGTTTTTAATATTTCAATTAAAGATATTGACGCAGATATTGGACTGAATGAGAACAAAGATGAGCTTCAACTTAAGTTAAAATGGAAAGATAATTTGCATAAAGGTACATACCTATACTATGTATTATTACACGGTGCGTCAAAAAAATAAAAAATAAAATAGGCGCTATCGATCTGTTTTAAGAATTTTTGAAATACCTTCAATATCACGAGTTACGGCTAAAAAACTGGTTTTTCGAACCTTATAAGCTAATAACTTAACGAAATATTGCCTGATTTTAAGTAAGTTTTCAGATTTCGAAATAAGATAAACAGACCTTTTAAATGACATTGTTACGTCTTAAGCTTTTTAAAACGTTTAAGATCTTTTAAATTCTCAAAGTTCATTTCAATTTTTTTCTCAAGTTTCATTTCAATTTTTACCAGACAATCCTGATCTTCAGCTCTAGAAGTTTCTTTTACCTGGGCCAAAAGTTTTTCGTTATCAGTTCTAGAAGCTTCACGTACCTCAGCCAAAAGCTATTGATTTTCAACTCTAGAAGTTTCCTTAGCATCAGACAGTACTTGCATTTTTTCCATCATAGCGGCTAACAATGAATTTGTCTCCATGCTGCTTTTAGTTAAATTGGCACTCATTTCGGGCTCATCCTCATCCTCAAGTTCATAACTATCAATGTTGACGCTACGCCACTGAAATTCCTCTAACGAACTCTTTTGTAATTCGGTTGTTGACAGCCCCAATTTGTTTAATTCGCGTTTGAGACGGACCACTTTAAGTTTTTAGAATTTCATTTTTTCTCACTTATTTTTTTTTAATTTACTTATTTTATTTTTGTTTATATACGCAATCTCACTTCTGATATCAATGTTACATTTTAACCTTTTTAAAACTTTTAAGCTATTTTCAATTGCGTAAAATAAAATAAATGCAACGAATTTACGTTTTATTCAATGGTCTTTTATTTTTTTTCCACAGCAACTTCTTGAACTTCCACTTAATACACAATTAATCAACACTTTTACGAATGCCTTAACACGACCTTACTTAATAACGTTTAAATTACAAATTTGCAGAATGACTGTCAAACTATAACTAACTGACGTGGGCAAATCAGCATCCCATACCCATATATACTTAAATGCCTACAGTTAATAAAGTTCTGTAAGAGTCTTAAACCCTCTCAAATCTTCTATTAGCCCGTTAATTTTAAAAATGTAAGATCGTGTTACCATAGGACGGTCGAATGAAATGTCAATGTTGCCAAATACACAAATAAGTACGAGCATTGCCAGGTGACACATTGACAGCATTGACACAAACCAATAGACCAATATCTCACAATACAATTTTTTTCGTAACAATATGTATGTTGTTTAAGTGGCTTCAAAAATCTGGGTGTATTTCTCAAGCAAACACATTTTTCATAAAATTTTTTCCAAATTCTTCAAGTTTAGACGCATTTTTGCGCATTTTATATAGAAACCATACTATTTATGATTTAAGAAATTATTTTATCATTTTTATATTATATATTATATAAGAAAACACCAGTTTGTTAAAAGTTTTATAATTTTTCCATGATTTAATTTACTAAAAAATTTATAACTCTGTCACTATCCACCGGATTTTTAAACCTTAAGTCTCATTTTATTCACAACTTAATGTAATTTATTATGTTCTTTCTTCAGCTAAGTTATTAGCTAATAAGTGCTTTAGGGTCAGACATATTGGTTTTTTGCCTGCAACTCGTGATTTTAGATGTGTTAAAAAAATTCCAAAAACAGACCTTTGCTTTCCTCGATAGCGTCTATCAGAAAAGTAGTTTCATTTTCCAGGTATTACCACTTCGTTCTTTTTTACCGTACCATGTTATTTATGAATGTATGTATAAGATAATCAAAAACATTTTTTGCAGATACTTTCTATAACGTAATAATGACTGCAGTGAATAGTACAGAATGTTACGAAATGCCATGCAGCATTTATGGAATTCAAAAGGTAAGAATATTAATAATTATGTTATTGGACTAATAATTTCAATTGTGTGATAGATAATGAAATAAAAATGAAAATGCAATAATCAATGTGTTTAACAGTTTTTTTTTGCAGAGAATTTTTTTAAAAATACTTTTTTATAATCTTGTAGGGTAGATTTGTAGTTTCTTTAAAAATTTTAAAGATTTTTTGCTTAAGACACAACACATATAAGACTATATTGTATTGGGTGTTTTTTATGGCTCGCAAGCTCAGAAAGCTAAAGTGTGTTGATATTTCTGTTCAGTGAGGTTCATCAAGTACATCCTTAATAATTGAACGTCGGAACAACGCTTCCAAATTGTAGAAATTTACTTTGAAAAAAAAATAAATCTGTTCGCAAAGTTCGTAGAGCACTTCATCTATTTTACGGAAGCTTATTTCTGGTAAATTTGCTACGTTAATAAGCAAAGTTGCAGTATGTGGAGCGAGTACAATTCTTAAGGAGTTTACGTATCACCATTTCATTCATTAAAATTGACTGTTTGGTATGGTTTACACGCTGGCGGCATCATCGGTCCTTACTTTTTTTAAAATGAGAGCACAGAGATGCAGCTACGGTGAATGGCGTTTTCGAGCCATGTTGACTACATTTTTGTTTACAAAAATTAATCAATTAAACATCAACGACAACTTGCCACACAAGGCGCTTAACCATCGATTTATTGCAACAGCAATTTGGTGACAATTTCCTTTCCAAAAGTGGTCCTGTTCATTGGCCCCTACGTTGGTGCGATTTAACGCACGAAAGCCAATATTCCAGACACTATTGACACCATACGGCCAGATTTTTTGGAAAAAGTAGTCAAAAATTGGACTGATCGAATGGACTATGTAACTCGTAGCCGCTAAGGACATATACCGAAAATCATATTTAACAAATAAATACTATGAAATTATCATCCAGATTATAATAAAATTTCATTCCAATAATATTTCTGTCTTCATCGGGTAACATCTATCGGCTTAAATTTGAACCAGCGGTTATTTCGAATCTGGCAATATTTATGTCATTCTATTCTGTTACAAAATTCAGTATATTATCTCCACTGAACAGAATTAATCGATTTATGCTTTGGCAACATTGGGATTTATTGGAAATTTATTTCCAAAACAAAAACAATTGGTCGGAAATTGCACGAAAATGTCTTACAAAATTTGGTCGCAGAGCAGGACCAAAAGTGCCCGGTATACGCGAGTTTATTTCAAAAGTTCGTGAGACTGGTTTCATTGTTGATGCGTCAA
This sequence comes from Wohlfahrtia magnifica, assembly GCA_023159175.1. Taxonomy (NCBI): domain Eukaryota; kingdom Metazoa; phylum Arthropoda; class Insecta; order Diptera; family Sarcophagidae; genus Wohlfahrtia; species Wohlfahrtia magnifica. The sequence goes on along the minus strand of JAKWBJ010000244.1, from coordinate 134,644 downwards.
GAAGTAAGCGTGCGAGTACAGTTCGTATACCCGAAAATTTCGAAGCTGTGGTTGAAATTGTGTATGAGAATTCCTCAACTTGTCATCGTTCTCAAGAATTGAACATTTCACGCACCAGTGTATGTCGGATTTTGCGAAAAGATCTCGGTATGACGCCTTACAAAGTTCAATTGGCTTGAGAGTTGAAGCCGCACCACCATCCGCTTCGCTTTCGTTTCGCTAGATGGGCCAACCAGAAACTCCAAAATGATGACAATTTTGCCAAAAAAAATCATCTTTTCGGATTTAGCTCATTTTCATCTTGGTGCATACGTTAACAAGCAAAATTGCCAATTTGTGGCTCACAAAACCCAAACGTGGTCTTAATGGAAGCTAATGCATCCATTACGAGTGACTGTTTGGTACGATTGTAACCATTACGGTCAATGGAGGCACCTGTCATGGTATTGATGTGAACGATGTTTGGTTTCAACAGGATGGTGCAACTTACCACACATCTCATGCCACAATCGATTTATTGCATTAAACGTTTGATGGCCGTTTAATTAGTCAAATGGTGATGTCAGTTGGCCTCCGAGAAGCTGCGATTTGACGACGTTGGGCTATTTTCTGTGGGCGTCGTTAAAGACAAGTGTTATGCCTAAAAACCAAAGACATTGGAAGGCCAACCATTGCCGAGATGCGACCTCATACACTCGAAAATGCTCTCGAAAATTGGTCCGATCGATTGGGATACTGTGAGACCAACCGCGGCAGCCATACTGAAACAATAATTTTCGTACTGTAAAAAGGGGTGTAGAATTGAAGAAATTTCTTTATATAGTATATCAGCTAAAAAAAATGTGTAAGCAAATCTACGTCTTTTTTAGTAAAAATTCAGAATTTTTGTACATTATTCATATTAAAAAAATTTAGTATGAATAAAATGCCTTCGTTATTTAGCAGGATATATATGACGAAATTTAGTTGAATTTAATAAAGAAAATAGTAAATTTAACTAATTATTTTAGTATAATTCTATTTAATTGAAGAATTTTTATTTAAATTTGCTATTAATTTTTATTTATATTGTAGAATTTTTTTTTAATTTAACTAAAATATATTGTTTCTTTTTTATATGGAAAATTTTTATTTAAAATAACTATTAATTTTTATTCATATTGAAGAATGGTTTTTTTAAATTAATTAATAAATTTTGTTAATTTAAGATTTTTTTTAATTCTACGAACAGTTTTTTTCACATTTTATATATATATATATATATATATATATATATATATATGTGTGTGTGCGTGTGTGTGTATTATAATTATTATATTATATATATATATGTAGGGATAATATAATAATAGGCGAGTGCGTTAATTTATATTAGCAATTTTAGTTCATTAATTAATTCATTTTTATACAATATAATAATAAATGTTTAAAATACAAAAAATATGGGTTTAATTCAATGTGGGTTTGTCTGTCCGGATAATAGTTTTAATGTTCTAACTTTAACAACATAACATTAAAAAGATTTACTAAATAAACCTAAGTTTATAACTAAATAAAGCTATTTCAAACTTAATTCAAAGGATTCAGCCTCGCAAATCATGTCTTTTGCGATCTAAACACGGTCAAAATTGTAAAATATCGCCAACACACAACAACGATGGGACCGACACACGGGGGTTATTCCGGAAATTTTTTGATTAAGGGAGTACTATGTAGTGGGAAAAAATACCAAAACACTGGCCATCTGAAAAAAATAAAAATACATATAAAATACATATGCATATACTTAGGTGCAGTATAAAATTATAGTATAGTATAAAAATTTTGAATAAAACGTAAAGTTACTTTCACTTACATATATTATATTTTTTAAGGAAAACGTTTCATTGTATTTACGAGTACGTATGGATTCTGATTTTGGATATAAGTGCATGAAATCCATATCGATCTGACAAAATTAATGAAGCATACATTTATTAAACCTAGAACCGTAACCTTAGTCGATTTGACTAACTTCGTCTTTATTTTCATATGTAGCTTTTTATTTGATTGCGCGGTCAACTTTAACTCTTCTGTATTCTCTGTCGCCAGTGTTCTCTTCTAATGGGCATTCACATATATTCAGTATTATGTTTTTTTAGTTATAAAGTTCGTGTTAGTCGATTCGACTAATGGTTAGTGTTTGTGTAACTTTTAATATTATATTTTGATTGAATGAATTATTTTTTTTTTAAGAACTAAGATGAATTTTAAAAAAGATTGAATCGATGATTTTAAGCACATAAAAGCAAGGTTTGCGGTTTTTGTGCCTATTAAAATCATATAATGACAAACTCAATATCCACGAAATGTGGTAAGAACGTAAGCAGAACACACGGAAGAAGCGTGTAACAAATGCTAATAAAAATGAATATGATCCTAATAAACATTTACAATATTTATATATTCTTAAATAAAAAAGGTAAATATCTTGTTTAATTTCTATTCAAAACAAAGTTAAAAAGCTACTTTTAACGATACAATTGAATATTTGTAAATGTATGTTAGTCGTTTCGACTAATGGTTAGTGTTTATGTATAAAAAATGTTACGGTTCTAGGGTTAAAATTACAGTTACAAAAATTAAAGAATATCATTCTAAATACTAGATCATGATTTTATTTTGGAATAACATACATACCAACTTAAAACCAAGTGGCCATTTGTTTATAATATCAGAAGTGTATATCGCACTTGCTGCTTCCGTGGCTTGTTTTAGTTTTCAATTTCCCCCCAAGTGCAGTTATCGAGACGGATTGCTTCAGAGCTTTCCTCAGTATTTTCTTTAGCAGGATCTAATTAGACATAAATACTTAATTCTATAAATAAATTTTACAGTTCTTTTACCTAAATTTACAGTCCTCTTCTGCACACCAACTGAAGTTTTTGATGAGTATGGCCTCTTTTGGACAAAGCCAGTATGTTTTAGATTTCGCAAAGTTTGCCTTTTGGCTTCTTTCCGGGTTGCTTTAAGTAGTAATATTCCTAATAATACTTATTTTAAAACTACAATATAAACAAAAGAAATAGAGGATACTCACTACAGACACAGATTTAAAAACCTCAAATATATCGGTTGCTATATTTTGAGCACTCAGGTTCGTAGCAGACATGAAACTCAAATTGTTACATAAATTTTTCCAACGCCAGCTTAGTTTTTCTTAACAATTACGAAAATAAATAAGTTCAATTAACGAAATTTCATTTCATGCATTTAGTAACTTTAATTAAAGTTTATTAAATTTTATTATATAATATAAGTTAAATTAACGAAATTTAATCAATCTTACAGACCTCTTAGTAAATAAAAAAAAATATATATATATATATATATATATATATATATATATATATATATATATATATATATTTAATTTTACTAAAATAAGTAGGTAAAATTAGCGAAATTTTTTAGTAACTTGAATCAATTTTTAGCTAATTTAACAAAAATAAAGGAAGAGAAATGGAAGGAAATACGTAATATGGATGTAGTTTGTAAAAACAATGAAGTTGAGAAGATTATTGATGTTAATCAGTTGAATTATGAGTTTACTAATATACCGAATCCAGTTGCTAATATTGACTTCTATGACACCATTAATCAACGAACAACGGGCTTTGAATTTCGAAACGCTTAGATGGACGATATCATTAATGCCTTCCATAGCATCAGTTCAGAATCCGTTGGATACGATGAAAATAATCCTAGATTTATTAAGATATTTTGAAATATATCCTAAAATATATATATCATTTTTTCAATACAATTATAACATCATCTGAATTTCCTACTATGTGGAAGCACTCCAAGATAATACCCATTCCTAAGGGAGATAAGAGTTTTAGAACAATTGCTATACTTCCGTTTTTGTCCAAGGTATTTGAACGAATGATTCATTTACAAATGAGTCAATATTTACATGATAATCATATGTTAACAAAGAGACAGTCTAGTTTCAGACCCAAACACAGCTGCGTTACCGCATTAATAGATGTCTGCGAAGAGATAAGATCAAAGTTAGACAAGAACATAATCATCTTTCTGGTCCTTCTTGACAACTCAAAGGCGTTCGATACGGTTGACCATTCTCTTCTTTGCCATAAACTAAAAAACTTGTTTTACTTTTCTATAACTGCAACAAAATTAATATCATCATATTTGAGCAATAGAATTCAATCGGTACATTATGGCGAGAAGAAATCCAATGATTTTGTTATAAACAGAGGAGTACCACAAGGATCGATTTTAGGCCCATTATTGTACACGATATACTCAAACGATTTACTATCCCAAGTTAAATATTGCAATATTCACATGTACGCGGACGATGTACAACTTTATATCAGTTGCCTACCATCGAAAATTAATAACTATATATGTAAAATAAATATATATGATGATCTCGATAATGCTTACAAATGGGCTTCTGCAAATGGGCTATACATTAATGCTAGCAAATCGAAATGTTTTGTTATCGGTAAACCTAAAAACGTTATATATCCTTTACCTTCTTTAATTGTTGGGGACTCGTCAATTGAATATGTTCAACAAGCAAAAAATCTTGGTATTATGTTTAACGAACTACTTGATTAGTCAAATTATATAAATGAAATATGTGGAAAAACACAGATCTTGTTGAGAAACATTTGGAAGACGCAATATTTTACACCACTTAAAATTCGCATGCTCCTGGCAAAGACATATATACTCCATACACTATTGTATGGTTGTGAGCTATTTGCTGGCTTGGATTCAATTAGTAAACTAAAGCTTAATATGGCATTGCTAGATATATATTTAAACGCAGACCATATAGCCACATAACGCATCTCTTAAAGCTGATTTTTAATGTATCGTTAGATAACTTGATAAAATGGCGAATTCTAAGTCTTCTTCATAAGATGATAAATACCTTTACAATAGAGTTGAGTTCTCTAGATCAAGTCGAGGAAATAGACTAAATACGATAAAATATGGTAAACTGATATCCGAAAGACACTATTTTGTTAGTGCGATAAGATTTTGGAACCAACTTCCTCCTTCTATTCAAATTTTAAGCAATGCAATGCCATTTAGGAAAGCAATTTTTTGCCATTTTAATTAAACTATGGTGATAAATATTTGTTTCTTTTTTTCTTTTTTATTGATTTTTTAAAATAAATACATATTTAATTATTTAATTTTTGATTCTTAAATAATTATTATTATAAATTAAATTTTCTTATTTTTCTTCTCTATTCCTTTTTTTGTAAAATGAACGCTCAGATAATATTGTCATTATCCACCCAGATTTAAATAAATAAATATAAAAATTGAATTAACTAAATATCTTCATATTTACGAGTCTTTAGTAATTTAAGAAAATTATTATTATTTGATATCAAATACTTATTAGGAATTTTACCAGGTATTATAATTAATTCATATTAAACTCCAAAATTATTAATTTTCATATCTGATAATTGTTATTTATTTTTTCTAAATAAGGGTGTAAAATTGACTGAAGTTTTTCTAATTTTATATGCTTTTAGGTTAGGTTAGGTTAAAGGTGGCTGCCAGACATATGCGCGGCACACTTAGGCCTATAAAGCCCATTGTGATACCCATAGACATCCTCCGGCAGCCCGATCAGTTATCCGACCAGTTAGCTCTCTCAATAAATTTGCTAATCAGCCCTACAGGAGTCTCCAGTAGAGTCACAATACCAACGAAGTGTGCACCGAAAAACCTGTATCTAAGTCCTGCCAACGCCGGACATTCCAACAGCAGATGTTCCGTAGTCTCCACCTCCTCCTCTAAACAGCACCTACACAGAATAGAATCCTTCTGACCCAGCCTAATAGCATGTCTCCCCACTAAGCAGTGACCCGTAAGTGCCCCTATTACCGCAGATATCCTGCCTTTGGCAAGTTCAGCTATTGCCCTGAACTCCTCTTGTCCACCCTTGACCAGAGAGTTCTAGCCTGTTTACAAGTTGGATCTCGTCTCCACCTCTCATTAAATACACCATAGGCATATTGTACTATACGAAGGCGGCAGGTAGAGATCGGTATACAATTTTACATTCCTATATTAATTTAACGAATTTTCTTCAATTCTACTAAATTTAACTTAAATTAACAAAAAACAATTATTCAATATGACTAAAAAATAACTAAATTTTTGTGTTATTTTTATTACAGTGCGTTTATTTAATTGTACCTAAATTTTAGTTAATTTTACAAAATTTTTGTTAAATTAACAAAAATTTTACTAACAAGTTCTACCTAAAAATTTTTTTTTACAAAAATTATTTCATTAATTTGAAGAAAAATCGCTGTTTTCAATACAACGTATGTAGATTTGAAGAAAAAAAAAACTTATGTGGATTTCAATAAAATATCTATAGATTTGAATATTTTTTTTTTTTTTTCGTTGAAGGTTTACTAAATTTTTTAGTTAATATTACCTACTATTTTTTTTTCAGTGCATATGAATGAAATAATATTTAATTTCTAACCGGAACAATTGTACTTCACAACAAAAAATAAAATTTGGCAAAATTTTAAGCCGTTTTTGTTTCTTGGAAGGTCATTCGCCCATTTATCCAATTACTCATACTTTTTGATTGATTATATACATACATATATTAGCAACGAGTTATTTGGACCAAGTTTAGAGACTTCCAATAGTGGATAGATCTAGATATGCACTTATCAATTTGTACCTGCATATGTATTTTTCACTGAAGATGTGTACTGACAATGAAGACATTCAGACCAAGTTCTCCAATATCCAATATTTATCTTGTCCACTTTTTGGCTATGATTTGTATCCACCAGGTAGAGCAAATTTTAAAAATTCTGGGCTTGGTACCGCTCAGCTGGAATTTTTAAGATCCACTCTATCAATTCCAGCAAAGAGCAGCTCTTCTCTTCTGTTTATACACGTACGTACTCACACACATAGGCAAAAAATAAGCAAAGAGAACTAAAGACAAAACAAATGGAAAACTACAGTGCAAAGTCGCCTGAGTGAGAGCTCTCAAATTACTACCGCAATTGTAAAATGCATTAATATTAGTTTGCCGGACAATACACTATATAGACCAGTAGTGATCACTTCATTCAACAAATATTGACGCTCACCCATCTTACGCTCTTGCTTTTAGTTGTCAATAAAACATCGACGAGTGAACATGTATAGCCAGTGTGCGCTAATTTTTTTAAAACTGTATTATTTATTTACTTTTTCCGACAATACTTAAAATTTTTCACACAACATTAACGCTCTTATTCATAACCACTTAAAACAGGTTTATAAAACAAATTCCAAAAATGTTTGTTCGTAAACGACAAAAAGTGTTACAAATGTCTAGATTTTATAAATTTATAAATATGAAATTTGTACTGTAGGTTTGTAGCTACTCTAAACCTTTCATAAATTTTTTTTTATATTTTTTTATATGTAAATAAATTTTTTTTGTTAAATTTTTATTCATTTGTAATTTAAATAAAACATAAATAGAACATCTACCATCGTCTATCATTTGCCTGTACCCAAATTAGGCGCTAAAGCCCAGGACAGTGGCACAGTAAATGTACCACTCTTTCTATCTGCTCTACATTCTCGCACAACCTACAAAATTCTGGCGAGCGGTTGTCTTATCTATTTATTATCCCCCTTATGAAGATGTGACCAGTAATCATGCCCACCTCGATCCTTAAACCTTACTGATACATACCCGAAAGAACCTTGGGTCTCAGGTTAGGCCACAATGACCTAAAACGTCCACAGTCAAATATCTCTTTCCATTCATTATTCGTCCGGCCCAAAGTCTATTCCCTTATGGTTCTAAGTTATATCCTCTCGGAAGCCTCTTATCTTGTATCTCCAATTTTTTATACAATTTAATCTGCTATGTTCACCAGTACGACTAAAGAAAACACATAAAGAAATGTTACTAAAATGCAGCAACAAGGAGTCACTTAGAGAAATTTCTTTTAATCTGCTCATATTCTACATGAATATAACTTCCAAAACTGGCGGATCAAGTGAGGATATTAACAACCAAATACAGAGCTCAGCAGACTTTTGGTTGTTTAATACCACTTTAACGCACAAAGCACGGAAGCCTCTTATCTTGTATCTCCAATTTTTTTATACAATTTAATCTGCTATGTTCAGCAGTACGACTAAAGAAAACGCATAAAGAAATGTTACTAAAAAGCAGCAACAATGAGTCACTTAGAGAAATTTCTTTTAATCTGCTCATATTCTACATGAATATAACTTCAAAAACTGGCGGATCAAGTGAGGATATTAACAACCACATACAGAGCTCAGCAGACTTTTGGTTGTTTAATACCTCTTTAACGCACAAAGCTAGACGTAGAAAGATGCCTTTCTAGACATGCAGAAGATACAAGATTGTGTGATTCAATGACTTTTCAAGATGTTACGAATATTCTGGACTAGATTGGTGTGAAGTAGCCGGCTTTGGGAATGATCCCATCAACAACCTATAACCATGGAAACAAAAAGAAGTAAATGACTGTGGATTGGCCTCACTTTAAGAAGGTCATGGAGCGACGTCTTCATAAATGCCATTGTGAAACGCTCGGCCCGTGCCTAGAGAAAGCAAATTCATGTAAGAAAAGTAAGAGCTTTGGCACAGATCAGGGGTATATTCAACAGATTTATTTATAAACATATGTACTTATATACATATATATTTGTATATATGTATCTACATAAATATTTTCATACATATATGAAATGTAGCCTTTTTTATTCCTTTTGTATAATATACATACATTAGCTGCACACTTCGTAGTGCAAAAGAAAGGAATAAAAATGCAAATTTTGTTAAAATCAATCATCAGTTTTTTCATTGTATTAATACTTTTGCTTTCATATATATTTTTCGTTAATATATTGAAAAGTGATTTTGAATAATGCATTCTGAACAGTTTAGATTGCATATTTCTGATAAGTTTAATTTTTCTGAATTTGCATACAAATACATCATCTTTAATGACACGCTAATGTTAAAATGACACACGATTCACATAGATTGAACCAATGGAATATCGTTTTAATCTATGATACAACAGCATGTAATATATGCTATAATATTTTGTACTGTCATATAATAAACTAAATAAGTAAAAACGAAATATTGTGTTAAATTAATTATAATAAATTAAGTTTAGTAATATTTATAAGTTTTTATTAAAAATAGCTTGTATTGTAGTGCTTTGTAGTACACTGTATTTTTATTTTGTGCATTCTCGGCGTAAATGTACAAAAGAGTTGGTTTACCAACACGGGAACAGGCTACATACAACTGCCCATGTGAGAAACTGGATACTCTAAATTCACTCCACAAATAATAATGATTGTCCTTGCGCTTTATTAATGGTAATAGCAAACGGTAGGCGTACATGGAACTGAAGTAGTTTAAATTCAAATGGCATATCAGATGGCATTATTGGAATGAGTCGAATAAAAACATCTTAGGCTTTTAATTTGCCAGTGAGAATAGTTGCTTCAATTACATATGTAAGTCAAAATTATTTTTATAGCAAGTCTTGTACCATTACACAAGCGGGGTTGGTTAATATTGAGAAGCATAATGACAGTAACACCAACTTTCGATTGAAGATTGTGTGATGGCAATCCTGGTAAATCTAATGAATTTAAAAACTCTGTTGTGTAACTGACGACGTCTTTATCATTGATAACAGTATCCATAGATTGATATGAAACTAATTCGCCAGGAATCTCAGATTGTATACACATATTTAACTCATTAACGTCCTTGTTTTAGGCTCTAAAATTGCTCTGTAGCTTAACCATGCATGAGATTCATATTGTTATTCTAATCTACGGAACACATTTTGAATTAGTTCCTCTTCTTTCTGCAAAAAATGGCAAAAGTCCTTTGGCAATGTATTTAGTCCAGTTTCACCAACAGACAACGCACCGTTCTCAATTTTTAACAACTGCTTAGAAGATCTATCAGGATATTGTTCGTTATACAATTGTACGCGAACATTGGTAGTTAGCTTTAGTGTTTTAATAAATTTCCATAAATATGAAGACTTCAAGCGGGTGTTTTTTCAGCAGCAGGTGTCAATCTAGGAATTATTGGCAATTTTTGTCTGAAATCACCTGACAATAAAATCAATGCTCCACCAAATAACTCGGAACTATTTCGAATATCCTTCATTGTTCTTTCCAAAGCTTGAACGGATTTTTTATGTGCTATAGTATATTCATCCCAAATAATAATACTGCAACGTTGAAGTAATATTGCTGTTCCAGATGTTTTTCAAATGTTGCATGTTGGAGTTTCATTTTCTTGATAATTCAGCGGCAATATTAAAGCAGACTGCGCTGTCCGACCACCATCCAACAAAGTAGCTGTACTTCTATGAGATACCAATACCAATGCAATTTTATTTTGGGAACGTATCGTTGGCAACAACAATGAAGGTTAAGAAGGTTTTTCCAGTGCCTTCAGGTGCAAATAAGAAATAAAAGCCTCCGGTATCCCTACTAACAACATACGTAATTGTTTCGTATGCACTTTTTTGCTCAGCATTTATTAAAGGACAATTGGTTTGCACAAAAGAATTCAATTCGTTATGGTCGTAGTGCTGTTCACATTGCAAATCTAGCTCAAAAATATTCTGAATTGTACGATATGGTGATGTGATTACCACTTGTGCTAAAGTTTTATTAACCATCGAAAAACTGAAATCTTCAATGCGATTTTAAATTTCTGGTGTAAAATCAATTACAGGATTGCGATTTACTTGACGTATTTGAAAAAGAATATCCTCCGATAAATAATTCTTATATTTTTCCCACAATTCAGATGGGTTTGATGAAAAAGAGGTAGACAGAATAATCACTAACAAAGATCGAATTTGATAGAGTTGACCGACAACTGCTGCATCTGCAAGTGTTTGTTCCCAATGAATATCACTTTCCAGCAAATGTAACTTTTGATATGCTTGTCAATACGTCGCACACAATATTCCATTAACTGTTCTTAAATACTGAAATGCTGATTTTGGCCCTCGAACGTTTATTAATGACAATCGCAAATAAAAACAATCTGCATTATTTTGGTAAACAGTATAAACACGTCCCAAAGTATCACTTGAATACAAATTTTGATGTCCGTCAATACGATTTCCACGTTTACGACGTTCGATCTCCTTCTTAGATGCATTTCATGTAAAATATTTTGGCACTTCTGCTTACAATAACGTTTTGCCAAACTCATAATTTTCATACAATTTAAAAATGCTGTTAATGTTGTATTTGATGTAGATACAGCTCTTTGTGCAGCATTTTGGCCTGCAAAATACACACGTTGACCATTTTCAAGATGAACAGCTAAATGCACAACGGTCGGATATCTTTCGTGAATTTTAAATGAAAAAATACGCCAAAGCGCTTCACAACTACTAATATAGCGTCGCATTTGATACTGATATATTTTAGAGTTACCGTGTTGATTAGCAACTCCAAATATAGCCATATCACTGCCTCTATGTGCGTATTTGCAAATGTACTTGACGGACTTGATGGAACTGCAGTATTCTACATTGATGTGCGCTTTAAATACTTAGGACAGTAATGAAGAATATGACTTTATGGTAAAAAATCTACCGTTATCTTCAATTGACTGTGACTGTGTCAGAAACCAAAGCTCTTGGATAACATTTGCTGCATTTTCCATCAAACATACATGGAGAGTTAATATTGAATTCTCCACATGGTCCACGTATCATATTTTGAACAACAACATTGTACAATTCAGGATCACTTGCTTGGTTCGGAATTTCTGCACATATTGTATTATCAATTTCATCCGGTGTAATTTTATTCGAAAACCATATTAATACGTAAGCGTGCGGCAAACCACCCTTTTGCCACTCAACAGAATACAGTCGGTATTTGGTTTCTCCAAACACTTTTGATTTTACCGTGAAATCCATAAGAGCTGTTAACTTTAGCCTAAAAATTCGAGAAATGACATAATGCCGATCGGTTGAACTTTGACCAGCAAATAAATTATCTTATATCACTCCATTTTGGGTTACACGTAAAAGTAATAAAAAAATCTGGTCGACCATAATGACGAACATAAGTCATTGCGTCCGGCGCATATTCATGCATATGACGTGAACTTATACACCGTATAAGTTGAAGGCAAAATAACCATTTTTCCGAGGTCGTTTACATTAGCATCAGTATTTACTGCATCACGCAAATTGATATACGCCTCTGAACGTAATTTCTTTTGATTATAACGTATGAAATTATGTCGTTCACTTTCAATTTTTGCGTACATATCAACAACGAAATGATGAAAAAGTCGACGACAATACAAAATATGGTTACAACTATTTCAACGAATCATTATACGATATGATTAATAATTCATAGAGCTTACTTTCTCCCTCCCTTGAATAAATTAACATACAAAATACGAAACTAAATTTTGAATAATTTTAATAAAACATGCACTGACCGATAGAAGGGTTGATCATTCTAATACGGAAGTGGTAATCACCTTCACCTCGACAAAACAAAAGTGGGTATTGTAATCCATCATAGCATCGGTGAATTTCACACACTCGTTGCCAACGCATATCTCTACGACTGATACAATGTGAAGGAAATCAAACTGATTGCCAACGATTAAATTGCGACTTCGTCTATTGTTGACGCATAAAACCTTCTTGCATGTTGCCCACCCGGTGTTTTATCTGCTCGAATAACAATTGAATATTCCTCCGAAGGCATTTGATCAAGAGCAGCTTAAAAAAGCCGAACCAGTTCATTTTCAGCATGTAACATTTCCTGTAAAAGCTGAACAATATCTCTACGCAAATCTGTAGAAATACTACATCGACGATCTTTTTCAATATTCATCTTACCTATAAAATATATTTGCAAAAATTCATAATTTTCGTCCCGACAGGGTAACAAAGAACCAAGTCTATAACGTCTAAACTTGGCCTTGAATCTGTAAGATACCGCTACTCAATAATTAAAGAACAAAATAAAACAAATTACCTTGAAAGTAGGCATAAAATTGCCAGAAATAATTTTTGTCGCACCGAACGATGTCATTTGAAATGCTGAGTTATAGGCTTGAATCTTTACCAAAAAGTGATTGGAGATGAATTTACACTTACTAAAGAACGCAAAGTTTCTGTGGTGGGTTAAACTCTAGCAATTTTACTTGTCCGTTCAAACAACATAATCCAGGCATCTCGTTTTTAAACTTGAATGCCATGCAATGACTGTAAACAACGTTCAATCTTCCAATTGAAACTTTTCCATGGGTATAATAGTCAAAGTTTGCATTATAGGTAAATGCTACACGCTCCAAAGTATTTTGGACAGATAGAGCTGTATTTCTACAGGACCTTCCCCGCGCCATGGTATTTTGAGCATCAAAATTATTATTCATCCGTTATTCGTCTCTTTGAGAAACTAGAAATATTATAACATTTACGGGCTCGACGCTCTAAAGTTCTACGTCCACGAACCATTTCCAACTGAGAACCAAAGAAATAAAAAAATCAATTTTTATTTAGTTGCAAAGCAAAATTAAAATTTTATTTAACTAGACTGTGGCAGCACCAAGTTTGTCAGCTAGTGAACGGAGTGAATCTGGCAACACTTTAGAACACAAAAGAAAAAGAAAACAAATATTAATTCCTCGCGTCGTCTTTGCTGCCACAACTGTAGACAATTCTTCTCGCAACTTATTTGAGAAACAACTTGAAAAGTAAGCAAACTGTTTCAATAGAAAAGACTTCATCCAGCAGAGACGAAATTAAAATGTCTGAAATGGATAATATTATTGCTCAAATGAGGGACCTTCAACGAGAAGTAAAATTACTACGGGAGCAACGTGAAATGAAACAGCAAAATCGAATCTGCAAAGGGTGCATATACCCAAATTCAATAAGCATAACCCACACCTTTGGTTTGCTCAGGTTGAAAGATCGTTTGCCTTGTGTGACATTACATCAAATACAGACAAATTTGATTTTGTTTCGGTTCGTCTTGAAGACAATATCCTTTTATCTGTTGAGGATTTAATTGCCAATCCGCCCGCAAACGACAAGTTCAATGTACTCAGGGAGACATTAATTTCAAAATTTGCTGAGTCACCTGAATCCAAATTGCGCCGTTTATTACAAGGTGGAAAAACCGTGGGTATGAAACAGTCTGAAGTCTTGGCACACATGAAACGACTAGCGCCTGGTAAGTGCAACGAAGCGATAATCCGTACACTTTTTATTGGACAGATGCCAGAATCGATTCGTCCACTTTTAAGTATATGGGAGCAAGAGGATTTGGACAAATTGACAAAAACGGCAGATAAAGGCGAACAACAACATAGTAAGTGCCATATCACACAGTACCTCAAGTAGTGAAACGCAACTTTCGGTAAGTGCTATTAACCCTTCAATGGCTGATCTCATTAAATCAATGAATATTCTATCGGATAAGATTGATAAGATGAAAATACAATCAAGTCATAATAATTGTCGTAATCGTTCAAGATCTCGGAGTCGCTCACAATCGGGTCAGAATTCTTCTGAATCACAACTTTGCTGGTACCGTGTAAAATTTGGGAAGAATGCTAAACGCTGTAAACCAAATTGACCACATTATAACGATAATTCGGAAAACTAATTGAGCTGTCGTCAATCAACTCAATTGGCGACAGCGACGGCAATAATGGAATAATTTCGAAAAATCGTTTGCACTTTTATGAGAACTCGACGAAATCTTACTTCTTAATTGACTCAGGATCGGTGGTCTCAGTTATACCTCCATCTTTAGTCAAGGCGAAACTTTTCCCCTCGACAATTAAACTTTTGGCAGCTAATCAGAGTGAAATTACAACCTATGGTCACTCGGTTTTTAAACTGGATCTAGGGTTACGTCGTGAGTTTAAGTGATTATTCATTATTGCTGACGTTCAATCACCTATAATTGGTGCTGACTTTTTAATTCATTACAATTTGCTAATTGATCTCAAGACCAAACGACTAGTAGATGCTACAACCAAACTTGCTAGTAGTGGTAAAATTCGTAAAACGGAAGATTTTAATATCTCAACAATTTCTTCAAGCACACCATTTGCAGCTGTACTCCAAGTGTACGTCAGTATTACGACAACAACCTTAACCCGAAAAGTCACAGGAGGTTCAATCGACGCACATCATATCGAAACAACTGGTAAGCCGGTAGCAGATCGCCCACGTAGATTATCTGGAGATAAATTAGCAGCCGCAAAAGCAGAATTAGATTTTCTTTTGGAACAAGGTATATGCCGTATATCTAAGAGTCAATGGGCTAGTCCTATTCACATTGTGGCTAAAAAAAACGGGTGGTTGGCGTGTATGTAGCGATTATCGAAAATTAAACGCTCAAACCGTTCCTGATTGCTATCCAATAGCTAATATCAACGACTTTGCTGAAAGACTATATGGTAAGTTCATTTTTACTACATTAGATCTAGTATAAGCCTATTACCAAATTCCGATGGTCGAAGAGGATATTGAAAAAACAGCTTTTTGCACCCCGTTTGGTTTAATAGAATTTTTGTATATGCCGTTTGGACTACGAAAAGCCACGCAAACGTTCCAAAGGCTTATGGACTCAGTTCTAAGAGGTTTGAACTTCGTTTATTGTTACATCGACGATATTATCATAATGTCAAATTCAATCGAAGAGCATAACCACCACCTGCGATTAGTTTTTGATCGTCTTCGTCAGCATGGCTTAACAATCAATGTTAGAAAATGTCATTTTGGCCAAAATGAGGTCGAATTTTTGGGTTATACTATCAATAGCAGTGGTTGTCGACCTCCTAAAGATCGTGTTACTGCCATCGAAATTTACGCTAGACCCGAAACGATTTGTGAACTACGAAGATTTCTGGGTATCATTAACTACTATCGTCGGTGCGTCCCACATGCAGCTCAACTGCAAGCACCGCTTAACAGTTTTCTCACAGACTCTAAGAAAAATGATAAGAGAAAAATACCTTGGACACCAGAAGCCGAAAATGCCTTCGAAGCGTGTAAAAAAGTATAAGTGAGGCTACGACGCTAGCGCATCCTGCCACAAACTCCGAACTGGCACTCATAACGGACGCTTCTGATACAGCTATCGGAGCGGTTCCCGAGAAAAATTTTGATGGTTTATGGATGGTTCAGAAAATTGTCAAAGGCGGAAAGCAACTACAGCACATATGACAGGGAGTTACTTGCAATTTACGATTCCATTAAACATTTCCGTCATACGTTGAAGGCCCGTCATTTTGTCATTAAAACCGATCATTGACCGCTGATTTATGCATTTTCACAGAAGCCAGAGAAAGCTTCCCCACGTCAATTGGACATTTGGATTTCATATCGCAATTTACAACAGAGATAATACATTTGTTTGGTTCCAAGAATACTGTTGCTAATGCTTTGTCTCGTTTAAATGCAATTTCGATGCCGTTAACAATATCATACGAGGAACTACAATCATCACAAGAAACAGATGACGAATTGAAAACCTTACTGGAAGGTAACAATTCGTTAAAACTTCAAATAGTCCACTTCGATTCTTCTTCAATCTATTGCGATATTTCGACCGGTTATGTACGACCTTACGTTCCTATTGAACTACGCCAACAAGTTTTCAATTCCATACATAATCTATCACATCCTGGTGGTAAAGCTACACTTCAAGAGATCCGAAGGAAATATGTTTGGCCTAGTATGAAAAAACAAGTTATCAATTGGGTTCGTAATAAACAATTATTATGTCAGAGAGCAAAGATAACTAAACATAATCGTTTAACACCGAACAAGACAGATGTACCTGATAATCGTTTTGACCACGTCCACCTGGATATTGTAATTATGCCAGTAATACAAGGTTTTAGATACTGCCTTACTATGATTGACAGGTTTTCGAGGTGGCCGGAAACAGTTCCCTTGAAAGACATGTCTGCTCAAACCGTTGCAACTGCTTTTTGGACTCACTGGATATCTAGATTCGGATGCCCAAAAACTATAACTACAGACAAAGTACACAGTGTAAATCAGCTCTATTTAAATCATTGACTAATTTCATTGGATTTAAACGAGCCCGAACTACTGCATACCATCCGCAATCAAACGGTATGGTCGAACGTTGGCATAGAACATTTAAAACAGCTCTTATGTGCCATCGTAATACTTCATGGATTGATATACTGACGACAGTATTACTTGGTTTAAGAACCTCTTTCAAAGAGGATATTCAGGCTTTTCCATCGGACTTTTTATATGGTGGCCCATTGCGTTTACCAAATGAATTTTTTGAAAATACTAACGATAACACTAATCCGGATGAATTTCTTAAAAAACTTCGCAACCATTTTAGTCTTCTACGACCTATACCAACAACTCATCATAACAAAAGCAAAATGTTTGTTTTGAAAGATATTAATGATTGTACTCATGTATTTCTGCGCACCGATTCAGTACGAGAACCACTTCAGACACCTTACACAGGACTTTATGAGGTAGTCCAACGTTTATCCGATCGTTTATATACCATAAAAATTAAAGATAAAGATGTAAACGTCAGCGTCGACCAATTAAAACCAGCCTTTATCATCAATGATTAAATCAGATTCACTGGTTTTCTTTAGACCCAAAATCTGTCTTAAAATCTTGAGCCATTGGATTGGGCATGTGGACATGTGACCCTCCAAAATAAATTTTCTTTTTTATATATGTATCTTGAGTAAGGTTAAAGCGATCGAGTCAAATGTTGAGTTTGTGACAAATATCGAATGGTACAATGTAGTTTGGTTTGTATGGAATAAATATGAACAAATGTCTAATACAAAAATGTTTGACATCGCCCATACGGTCGGTAACAGTAGAAGTTTCTAAATTTGATTCAAACAAGTTATTGCATTGAACACTTCATCAGCCTATAAGAGTGATGTTCTTTAAAATAGAGCCACATATTTTTTAGTTACGTTTATATTTTAATCTCGTCTACAAAGACTTAAGTATAAAAGTTGATTTTCAATTTTCAACACCAAAGACCTCAAGACTCTAAGTCAAAGCAGCATACCACATCACGACAACTGGAAACTTCAATCAACAATGATTTTGAAAGAACAACTGACGAAAGTGCATCGTTCCCAGCAGTTCCTGACTTAGTCACTGGAGAGTGAGTGGATGTGACAGCACCAAGTTTGTCAGCTAGTGAATGGAGTGAATCTGGCAACACTTTAGAACACAAAAGAAAAAGAAAACAAATATTAATTCCTCGCGTCGTCTTTGCTGCCACAACTGTAGACAATTCTTCTCGTAACTTAATTTGAATTCTTTTATACTTCCAAACATGAAAATAAAATAATTATAATTTTAAATAGTTTAAGAGTAAAATAACGCGTTTTATTTACCACAAATTATAAGACTATGAACACGATAAGTAACAATTTTAATTCAATCTTACTAACGGACTTCAAACTTTTTTAAGAATGTCAAAGAAAGTTACTCAAATCAAAATTTGTGGATCGTGCTTATAAAAACAGTTCCTAATAATTGAGATTAATAGTAAAGCCACACACTAAATTAAAACTTTATACATTCGCCCAGTTTTGTTATTAACACTAATAGTCAAGTCACATAATTAAAGCTTTTTACATACTGTACACAGAGTTTTAATATTATTAATACTAATAGTGAAGCCACACACCAAATGAAAGCTTTCTGCGTATGCTTTTCATATACGCATTTTAATTAAAAAATATTATCTAAATCACACAAAGATAAGATGCTGTAACAAATTTCGTTTTCAAGTAAAACTTATGCAATGCAAAGGCTTTTACTTTAACGTCAATAACTCGAGAACTAATGGACCTACAAAAACCATAAAAGAAAATCGGTTGGCGTATTCCAGAGAACATCGATTACAACGTATTGTTACGTTTTAACCTTTTTAAAACTGTTGAGTTCGTTTATATTGCGTTAACATAAAATAAAAACGTTTAATACACTATGTCTTAATACATCAAATTCGCTTTTATAACACTTTGTATTTGCGCCTAAACAGACTTTACTTCTTATATATATATATATATATATATATATATATATATATATATATATATATATATATATATATATATATACTCTCTTACTATTACTCTTACGTTATCGTAAATCACAGAGAGTTTAAATACCGTAACAAATTTCGTTTTCAAGTAAAACTTATGGAATACAAAGGGGTTCACTCTAACCAATAAAAAACGCATATTCATAAACACCTTGGTATACGTTTAAAGTCTTTTTAAAATAAAATCGGTTGGTGCATTTCAGAAAACATCAATTACAACGAATTTTATACTCCTCTTTTATGTATATAGAGTAAAAGTGTTAGGGACTATAAAAAGGCTACAAATCGGATCAATCCCAAAATTAAAATGTAAAAGCCTGGCGGCTCAGTATGGGCGGTCACTTGACCGACAAAATTTTTCATATTTAACCGGAACCTATTTGTAATAAACTGAAATGAAATTATTTTTAATATCTGAAAAAAAGTCTTTTTTATTATAAAAACTAAAATAATACCTAAATTTTGGACAGCCTTTATTATATACATACATATATACATGCATATGTAGATATATTTTTAGTAATTTAGAAATATTACATTTCCAATTATTGCACTTTTCTTAAAATAACATATCAGAGTTTTTTTTGGGTCGCTCATAAAATTAATAAAATATACTCGAAGATTATGTTGATTAACATTTTAAATTTTACCATTAAAATTTCATAAATATTTTATTGTTTTATATTGTTTTTTAGCCTAAAGATTATGTTTTAATTCCGGAGAATACAATAAGTTATTTGGATATTGTCGAGTGTAGATATATGTTTGGCTGCAATTACACATTGGTTGTGGAAAACTCAAATGCGGTTGTATCGAAACGGAAACTAATAGCAATTCCATGTATGTACAAAAATAATTATAATATACATTAGAGATCAAACCAAATATATTTTTTTACTTATGGATAACATTATTTTGGACTATTAAGCAAAGTAAAATCACTCACCAAAATCATTTTCTAAATCAATAAAAAAAATTGTTTAATAAGATATTTTATTTCGTACACAATAGTCAACTCATCTTTTTCATTATTAAAAACTAGCTTCCCTCGAATATAATGCATTGCTGGAAGAAAGTACACAAATGGTCCGTTGCTGTATTTAGAGCAGGTTACAAATTTTTATCTGTAAATAAGTTAATAAGAGAGGACTAAGTACTGAAAAATATATTTAATGTATTTTTAAATAAAAGTAGTAAAGACACATGACGAAATTATAATGTTCTTTACAAGAAATTCTAACAAAAAAATTAAACCGGCAGCGATAGATATAGTGTTAACTTGACCAACTGACCAGATGGAGAGACATAAAAAAATTATCTATTGTCACATTTATTCCATATTGCCGGTAAAAATCAATCAGAGATAAAACAATATTTACCTATCGCTACGTATGGAAATGATTCCATTGAAAGCAGGGATTGAAACCGTTTGCAAAACCCGAACCCTTTGAACCCATTTTTCATAACCAGTAACAATATGATGAAATAAGGACTTATTTTTGTAGCGGTCAAGCATCATTTCCGACATGCAAAATCGGCTTTCACCGTCTCTTAGCTTCAATTCATACGGGACACATTTTTCTTGCTTTTTAATGAATCCCAATGCTTTTAGTAGAGAAATGGCTTGTTGTGTGACTCCCAATGATAATGCAAATTTTTCTTGCGTTTGACAGCAATCTTTGCTGAGTAATGCTTCCTTATTCTCGTCTTTACACTTTTTCGGCAGAGCAGGTCTCTCCTTGTCTTCTGTGACGAAATCACCACTTTTGAATCGCATAAACCATCGTTCACAAGTTTTTTGAGTTGGTGCATGTTGACTGTAAGCTTCTACCAACAACCGATAACTTTATTCATCGGTTTTCATCAAATGAAAGAAGTTTATCAGAATTTCCCGCAAAACATATTTTTTAGTCAAAAAAGTCGACATTATTATAGCGATTGAAAAAAAAATTGTCTTTACACTTTTGCGTCTATTGACACAAAACATAAGCGATAGTTATGACATATGTTGTCCAAATCGACGTTATTAACTTGTATACCCAATATATTTCGTATTGTAGTAGCATTGAGAAATATGTTACTTGTGTATTTCTGAAGCAATTAGTAGTAATAAAAAAAATTATTCAGCAAGTGTTTAAAACAGATTTTTGGACTACGTATTGATCAGCCAAAGCCTGGTAGTGGTAATAACAATGATGAAAATACTTTCAGAGTAGGATAAAAATCGACCAGTTAAAAACTATATACATAAACTGTGCTAACTAGTACTAAAGTGTACTAAAACTTTATTCTCTACAATTAAGTCTCTATAGTCAAATACGATGCATTTAAACATACAATTTCTATTTTTTAAGAGCGTATTATGGCTTTACAGAATCCATAAAAAACAACAACAAAACTCTTATAACAACTGAAGTTATAGAACAAAAACTAAATTTACTGTATTTTTAAAGATAATGTCGAGTACAACAAGAACCATATTTTTAAATTTTCGTAACAGCTACAAAATCTGAATTACGTGTAAAAACCGGTTTTTCGTACCTTCAAGCACTCACATATAAGCCAGTAACTTAGCTAAATGTTAACCGATTTCGAATATACAATTTTTATATTTGCATAAAATGTTGAAGAGTTATATCCTTATTCTTCAAGCTGTATCTACAACAAAAATACTAATCGTGTAACACTCGCATACAACTAAGGCACACATACATATGTTACTTATATTTAAAAAATTTTTAATTTTATAACATTAATTATAGATTGCGTACTGGATGTGTGCTCTTGCCAACATCAAAGTACTCTCCCAAAACTTAGCACTGTTGGTAGGATATCTAATAATCACACCATACACTTGGAATGGTCTATTAAACGCAATAGGCCAATAATTCAAAATGTTCAAATCAGAAAGGTGTCAATCATGTAAGTCTTCACTGTACATACATACTTACATATGTACATATTCTACTTATCGTATGAATATATCAGGTCACTCAATAAGTTCATAGGATAACACATAGATGGCGTTACTAGAATTTTGTCCGTATGATTTTTATTTGGTATTCGTGAGTTATAGCATTTTGTTATTAAAAAAAGTGAATTTCGAATTTTGATAAAGCATTGCTTTTTGATACAAAAAAAAAAAAAAAAATACAATGGAAACCAAACAATGGCTTTATAAACATTATCCGAACTCTGCTCCATCGAGACGAATGGTAGAGAAATGTTTTGCTGAATTTAAACGTAGGCGTACCAGCACAAATTATGCAGAGCCCAGTGGACACCCAAATGAGTCCGCTATTTCAGAAAACATCAAAAAATTCACAAGTTGGCTATGAACGACCGCAAATCGAAAAAGCTCGAGCTAGCTAACATTGTATAGATATCAGATGGTGGTGTTTTTACCAATTTACACGAACATTTTAGTATTCGAATGCTCTGCTCAAATCGTACCACAAATCGATGAAAACGATCGCAAAATTGAATGAATTGAGCTTCGAATTGCTTACCCACCCACCGTATTCTCTAGATTTATCCTCCAGCGACTTCCCAGTTTTCAGATTTCAAGAGAATGATTGCTGAAAAGAACTTTAAGTGTAATGATGAAATAACCGCTGAAACTGAGGCCTATTTTGACGAGAAAGAGAAATCGTACTATAAAAGTGGTATCGAAAAGTTGGTAAACCGCTATACTCGTTGTATCGCCATCGAAGGCAACTCTGGTATGTTGAATAATAAAATCGAGTTTTGTCAAAATTTTGTTTTTTTTTTCTTACTTATCCTAAGGGCCTTTCGAGTGATCTGTTACATATTTACAAACTCTGTAAAGAGAAACTCAAAATTATTTTAAATATGTATATATGAATATTTTAATTTTAAGCATTAACGAACAAACTAATCCATCATTATCGTGGGGTGGTAAAAATCTTCCACTTCTGGAACAAATTTTCACACTGTCAAATGATTCATCAATTGCAACATCAAAATCATTAAATCAAACACAACGTGGAACTTTTGATATTGAAATAAGTCGAAATTTAACACCTGGGACAGTTTTAAACATACATTCGAACGTTATCGATGAGCTACGCTGTCTAGGTCCTTCTAGTGTAATCAAAGTAAAAGGTAATTTGCAATTAAGCACTTATTTATGTTTGTTTTACTTAAATTTTCAAATTAAATTAAATTTCAATTTTAATATTACAGTGCCTTTAAAAGAAACCATAACTTTCAATGCTGAAGATGTGCAAAATAAAAATCGTTTCGATGATATTGTGGTAAGTACGTACTATTGGACAAATAAAGATAGTAGTTGAAATTGAGTTACATTTTTTCTTTTAACCCATTACGGTCTAGCGTTGCATTTCCGCAACGTTCACTTTAACCATCTCTCACGCTTACCATGTTTAGCTTTTTGCTTTTTAGCTGCTGCCGAAATTAAGTTTTTAATACTTATGTAAAAACGACTTGTTGTTGTCTTTGTAATTACAAATAAATTTATTTTTTATATTAAATACATACCTATCTTATAATAATATGCATCTATAACCGAGCACGCTGGTTTTTCGAATGACCTCGAAGATCTTTAATTGTCAATTGTTAAATGTTTTTTGTATAGTGATGAGGTCCGTTGTTTTTTATCTTCTGTTTCTCTTATTTCTCAAAACGATGTTTATTTTTTTTAGAATTGTAATTTGATGTATTTTAGTCTTTGAGTCTTTGATTATAGGCATAAACGACTTGGAAACCGCACTTTGCACCCTGTTCTTGTTGTGGTGACTGGGTTCTCATTCATTTTTCAAGGTAAACGTTAATGGGTTTACCTTGAAAAACTCGTCTAACGACCTCAAAGGTACATCGTATGGTTGTTGCAAGGGTGACGTTACGGTGTCGTTCCGGACAAATACGGTGTCGTTCCTGCAGTTCTTTTTGTATAAATACTTTTGGCTTATTGTGTTGCGATGTCAGTGTAAACGAAAGACGATTTATAGATTTTCTAAACTCTTTGATAAATTCACATTCGTTAATTTTTACTTTAGGTGTTATGAAAAATTCTGCATGCAGTCGCAACGATTTACTATATACTAATTCTGCGAGTATCGCTTTAATGTCTTCCTTATACGTAGAACGTAGACCTAGCATTACTATTGGTAATTCCTTCTCCCAATTTGTTAAATACTCACATCTTAGTGCGGCTTTTACGTTGCGAAGCATGCGCTCGATTATTGCATTGGCTTTCGGATGGAATGCAGTTGTTCGAATATGTTTTATTCCTAGTCGCATATTAAGTTCATGAAAAAGCTGACATTCAAATTGTCGTCCTTGGTCCTTTGATATTTTTGAGGGTACCCCAAATCGAGATATCCATGTGGATATTAAAGCCTGGACCACTGTTTCACTTTTAATGTCTTTTATTGGTGTCACCTCAGACCATCGGTGAAACGGTCAATTATCGTTAGTAAGTATCTGTACTCGTTCGATGATGGTTATGGCCCCACAATATCGACATTGATATAAACGAATCGTACCTGGTTGATTTCGTAGTTTTGCAATGCCGCCTTATTGTGCTGCTGGGTCTTAGATTTTCGACATTCTTCGCAAGTTCTCACCCACTTTGCAATATCCGATGCCATAATGGCCACTCAAATCAATCTTTGATAAGTCCGGTGGTTCCGCGAATTCGAGGATGAGATAAACAGTGCAGTGTTTTAAGAACTATTCTTCTAAACGGCTTTGTTACAAAAGGCTTTGCCTTGTTATTTTGCATATTTCACCGGATCAGCTGTTTAGTATTTGGTATTTCAATTGCTACGAGCTTTAGTCGGTTTTGTTGTTGTTAGCTAATGCTTTGAGTTTTTTGTCGTTCTGTTGTGATTCAGCTAATGCTTTAAAGTCTACCGAAGTATTATTAACTTCCTCAATACGCGATAAAAAATCGGAAACAATGTTGTCGGAACCTTTTATATATTGAATGTTTGTTGTAAACTGGCTAATGTAGTGCAGCTGTCGTAGGTGGCGCGAATCTATTTTTTCGGGCTTCTGTTTAAGGACGAGGGTCAGTATGATCAGTATGTATGACTAGCTGTAGCCCCTCGACCATGTCCTGAAAGTGTTTGACGGCTTTGTAAATCGCTAGAAGTTGACGTGAATATGCGCTCTACCTTTTTTGTGACTCAGTGAGTTTTTTTGAATAAAATCCAAGTGGCTGGCTGTTGTTACTAATTATTTGGTTCAAAACGCCGCCTATACAACTATTGGATGCGTCCACAGATAAGGTTAAGGGAACGTCAAGATATCTCACCATGGTCATGTTATGATCTTGCAAGCGTTTAAAAACTTCTTTTAGATGCCTCACATGCTCACCTTCATCTCGCGACGCCACGCATATATCGTCTGGATATGGTATGACAAAATCTAATCCTCTGAGAATCGAGTCGATATACCTCTGGAAAGTTTAACCGGCGTTGCAGAGGCCGAGCATCATATAACGAAACTCATACAGTCCAAAGGGGGTTATGATAGCGGTTTTTGATGTGTCATCGGAATTAAGAGGTATTTGGTGGTATGTTCTCTCCAAATAGATTGTGGAAAAATTTTTTTTATTCGCTAGAAAGTGGTGGAAGGTTTGTATGTTCGGAATGGGATAACTATCTCTTTCGGTGATGGTGTTAATTTATTTATTTATTCAATTTAATCAATAGATTTAATCCTTACAAACTAATTACACAATTGTATAATATGAAAAGAAGTACAAGCTTATACTATAAAAATTTTACATTACATTTTGGATACACGAAAAAATGAAAAAAGTATAAATTTATCAAGTGTTAAGAAAAATAATAATCTTGTGCTTTATAATATTAATATTTAATAAAAAATCAACAAATTCTGACAAATAATTATATTGGCGATATAATCTCATAAATGGATCAGCTATAGCATAATTTGATGTACATATTTGAACATATAAAGGTTTATAATGACGTGAATATCGACAAGAGACATTTAATTTAGCAGATTCTAACAGTACTTATTTTTATTATGATAAGCAACAACAGAATAAGTATATGCAAAAAAATCGGCAAACATATCACATATGACATCAACATTATAGAATTTTTTACCATTAAATTTCATAACAGATGGAAATCCGCTGGATTTTCTCTTCGAATTGACAAGTGCATAGAAGGACTTAGGGTCTTGTACGAAATTGGTTTTTACTTTATTTAAATAGTTTTTATATAAGGCATAGTTAAGCAGATTATACTCTGACCAACAAACGGAATACTTCCCATAATCAGTAATCGGGCCAGACCTTTTATATTTCTTATAATATTTATTCTTGATGTCTTTTAGCCGGGCCGGTTGCCTTGAGTTCCATGGTGGGCCCACTGAAGTATATAAGCATCTCTTGGGGACAAGAAATGTATAAATAGTGTTGTAAAAGACTTTGCTTACAGCAGAGGGCTTCAATCTTAATTCAGATGCTATAGAAAAACTAATTCCAATTGTGGGATGATATCGATCCTCAGGCAAAGTAACGGTTTCAGAACATATTAGAGTACAATCACTCGCATTGTTAATTCTTTAGTGGAATTAAATAAGGCACATCAGCTGACTGTTTCCATGATATTAAGGGTAGATTAAAATCTCCAACAACAAAGACAGAATCATTTTTTCAGCAAGCAGGACAACTTTTGATTTTTTCAATTTTACAACAGCAGCGACAAACTCAATATTAGACGTATGAGTTAAAATATTTTCGGATGGATACAATGAAGAGACAGCAATCAAAATACTACCTCACCTACGCTCATTCCGATGGTATCTGTATATTTCATAATTATTGCAAAGCACCTCAGCATTAAAAACATCATCATTTAGCCAGGTCTCAGTAAAGACAATAATATCGTATATAAAATCATAACTATTTACTAAAAGAATTGACAATTTAGTATTTAAACCACGTACATTGTGGTATATCATATTTAAACGATCTCGATAGTCTCCACAGTGGCACCAGATTCCATTTTTTTTGTTTGCCATGTGGAGTAGAGATGTCCAAGGACTTTTAGATGGCTGACAGAAGCCTTCTTTTATTAAATATTCAAATTCGACTTTTGCAATTTTCAACTTTTCAGGTGTTAATCGGCAAAGTTTAGCGTAAATCGGGGGGCCGCTACTTACGATGTGGTGGTATGTGGTGGCGTGCGCATATTTATTTTCAGACATGGTCAGAATACTTTTGTAATTTTGCAATAGTGCCTGGAACTCATCATTTGTATTAATAACTTTAATTGTGGGTGCATAATCAGTCGTATGCAAATTCGTTGTACGGTCAGTTAAACGGCCCGTAGCTAAATCTTCGCTAAGTTTGAAATGTTGTAAAAAATTGGCCCCTATTATAGCATTATTTTCTTTGACTACCTGAAAAGTCCATACAAACTCGCGACGAACGTTAAGATTAAGTTTTATTGTTTTTTTTTCCATATACGTTTATAGGTGAACCACATTATTCCTGTAATTGAAGATTGATATATGTCCTGCGTTTTTGGTGGTATGAGATGTCGGCTCCTGTGTCGATTAAAAAACGTTGTCCAGTATTGTTGATCGTTACAAAAAGTCGTGTTGTTCTGTTACCGGGCGCACCATCCTTCGTGCGAGCTCCATAAGGCTAGTTTTTTGGCTTGAGAGCTTTGTATACATACTTACATGGTGGTCTATATTTTTGACGTCGCTTCAGAATTTATGGTGCTAATAGCCGATGTCGTAATTTTTATGAGATAGGGATCTATTTCTAGGTGGTGTTGATGAACTATAATTTGATCTTTTATTTCTAGATGATGGTCATAGCGTATGTAAGCTTTTAATTTGCCTTAAGAGTTCATGTACTTGCTGTTGCAAACACTCGAAGTAAGCGGTGCTTACTTGTGAAATTTCTCTCTCGACCACACACGTGTTCGGGATATTAGTTTTCATTGCTTCCATAACTCTATCTGCCATTATAGCGGCTGTGGTTAAATCAATTTTGTCATCGGCAGAGATAATAGCACGTATTTAATGAGGGTGGTTTCGTAACTACAGTTGCATTAGCAATTCGTTTGTAACCGGAGTTTCAGCAGCCCTACTTCGCATTTAGGCTAATAATTGTGATTGTTTTCTATCGCCAAGTGCCAATTCGCTAAGCAATTTTGTAATTTTTGTTCGCGTACTATCCGCGAATTCTGTAACGATACCCACTGACTCAAAAGATGCTTTAACTTGCCAAAATCATGTCTGTATATTCCTCTATAAAATCAAGTAGCTTACACTTGGCTGTTTCAGATCCGATATCGGCTTCTACCACAGCCTCTTCCACTGCTCTGTGCATTCTCCTGTGTATGTTTGTAATTTACTTACGTCGGGGCTACCAATTTTAGCTGCTGCCGAAATTAAGTTTTTAATTCTCATAAAAAACGACTTGTTGTTTTCTTTGTAATTAAAAATATATTTTTTTAATATTAAATATCTAATAATATTGTGCGTTTATAACCGAGCACGCTGGTTTTTCGAATGATCTCGAAGATTTTTAATTGTTAATTGTTAAATGTTTTTTTGTATGTTATGAGGTCCGTTGTTTTTATCTTCTTTTTCGCTTATTTCACAAAACGATGTTTATCTTTTTTCAGAGTTGTAATTGGATATATTATCACCGGATAATCACCTCTAAAGAAATTCTTATAGTTTAGGATAATTATGCGAAGAAGCTATATAAACGAATACGCTTAATAACCTCTTAGGAGTAAATAGACAAATATTTTTAAATCACATTAAAAGGTAATTATCCGAACGTATGCCATTATAGTTATTACAGGTTTTAAAAAAAATTTAACGCAAAACATTATGCCTATACAAACATAGTTGCATTTAACTGGATACCAATAAATAGTTTTGGCAATTAAATTTTAAGATAAATATCTGTTTTGGAAAAAATTATTTAAGGTCATTAAGCGAATTAGGTCATTAAACGAAAGCTCATTGGTTGTACGCTTTTATTAGAAAATGTTAGGGAAAAAACGGGGATTAGAAATTCAGGCAAATAAACGTAAAAGACAATTAAGAAAGGGATAATTAAATGGGTTGTACTGCATTCTGAACAAGCCATGTTGTAAAAACGTGGCTCGTTTAAAACACTCCACATATTCTAACAAAAGCTTCGTAAAATCCTTAATTTAACATTTGGATGAATGGAACGAGCTAATTGTTGACACAACAAATTTTTAAATGAATCCAATAAAAAAAATTTAAGGGCTGTTTTTCACAACGAATCCTACTTTACCCAATATTAAAGTGCTGCTATATATGTAAGTATATATATTCCTAATTTTTGGTTTTGGGGTCTAGCTGGCGACAAGTAAATGTGTATGCATACATACTTCTTTATATACAAATGTCTCGTGAATATTTAAATGTAAATTTGTTGTAAACAATAAAAAAATTGAGTGAAATTAAGTGTTTCATATTTTTGTAACCTTAAATTTTAAAATAAAATCAATAAATTCGCTGACAAAAGCCTCTTAGTGTTAAGATAATCGACTTAAAAAATGCAACATAATTTTTAATTTTCTATAATATATATTTAAATTCTTATAAGCCTCATATAAAAAAAAAAAAATAAAAATACAAGTATTACCTTATTTGTACTCTCTTTTTTTATAGAAATTAGCACTAATCATTGTCAGTGCCTTGTTTATGACAGCAATTATATCGTCTGTAATTTACTGCATATGGAAAAGACATAAATCTAAACTAAACAACCAATTGGGAAAAAACTTTGAATTTTCATCTACTGAAATTCCGTAAGTAAGCAATTTATAAGAAAGAGTAAATACATAATAGGTTTGTTCCCGTACACACAATTGAGGTCCTAATCTTACCGAAAAACGTTACATTACGAAAAAATTGGGTAAATGAGAGAAATTTTTAGAGAGAAATATTATTCTTCTTCATGCCACAAAAAACCCTTACTTTTTGTTCGGGTAGATTGGGTAAATTATAAAGTAATCATCTGTTTGAAAAATAAAAATTAACAAAGAAAAAGAAAAAATTTATTTCATTGTACACAAAAATATAAAATAAAGTAATTTCGGTTTTATTTATTAACGAAAACATTCTGATTATACTAAAAACGTAAGTAAACATAAAAATTTTACATATTTTAAAAGGATATATACTTGTTATACAATAACAGATTTTTAATACCACATTTGAGCTGCCAGATGTCAGATTTTTTTGCGGTAAAAAATTTGGGGTTTTTTATTCCCATACTTTTGCACGTTTTTGCCTCTTAGTAAGAGAAACTATAGTTTATTCTAATTTTGGTTGTCAGATCTAACAATAATGTCAGAATATACACAAAATGTCTTACAACCGTGTAAACATGTATGATGTCCGAATTTTTAACATCTGTCAACGACATCATTATTAGAAGAATCATATATATGTTCAATGGATTGCCAAACTTTCTGTCAAATGTGCTGCGACCGTGTGAACTGGTAATCTACATTGTGTTGGCAATTTTTCATTGTCAACAAATTGTTAAATCTAACAATTGTGTAAACAGAGCTTCAGTGTTTAATTTAAATTAATAGTTAATAAGGTTGTAGGTGAGTTCATTTGTTCTTCAAGGAATAAGCCAAAAAATATGTGCACATTATTTACCTATATTTTAAGATTAATTTTCAAAGTGTTACTTAATATCTATTTATGTATGTTAAATCTTATATCTAGATCAATTTATGTATGTATCTTATGTTCGGTGTTAGTTTAGTGTTCGAGTATTCACCACTATTCTGCGTTTTGATTCGAATCGAAATTTTCTCTATTTGGCAACTTTCAAGTTAGATAGTATCAAAAACAATACTATCGCACTAACTTTCCCATCATTAATTTGAAAACAATTTGTTGTATTCCACAAAAAGTTAAAACTGATCTATTAAGCGAAATTCGGTAAAGCAGACTTTAAAATAATAAGGCGGCAGGCGAAGATGAACTACCAGCGGAAATTCTACGGGTTGACAGCCAAAATAAAGCCAAACCACAGCTGAACTTCTGCGGCCTTACATCACACCAGTATGGGAGGAGGAGAGGCTGCCTCCTAATAATTGGAGAGGAATTACTCTACTCTACACTTATATATGGTGTATGCTGGTGATACTTGCAGTCATAATAGACAACATACTGTGAGACGAACAAGCTGGCTTCAGACGGAATAGAAGCTGCGTAGATCAGGCCAACACTTTACGAATAATCATTGAACAGTCCATAGAATGGCGTACCCTCCTGTATCTAATATTCATCGATTTCAAGAAAGCGATTGATACCATCACGCGAACGGCTATATGGAAAGCACTAAGAACCAAAGGAGTACCCCAGAAGATAATTCGAATAATTAGAGCGATGTATTAGGATGCAGGACTTTCAGTTCTTCACAAGGAAACATCAGCCAACCATTTCACACCAATGCAGGAGTTAAACAAGGATGCCCTATCTATCACCTCAGCTATTCACCATCGTGCTGGATGACATAATGAGCAAAGTCTATTCGAAAGAAGAGGGTCACTTGGAGCCTCTCACGCCAACTCGAAGACTTGGACTATGCGGATGACATTTGTCTACTCTCGCATAAGATTCCCAATATGGAGTCGAAACTTGAGGACCTGGAAAGACGAACTAAGCTCAGAATATTCAACTCGTGTTAAATCGGTACTGCTGTATGGCAGTGAAACCTGGCTTGTATCGAATAACATCACACAGAAACTCCAGTTATTCATTAACAAATGCCTCAGAATCATATGCAGAATATTCTGGCCTCACACCATAAGTGACACAGAACTGTGGAGCATGACTAATGAGGAACCCATACTGAAACAGATAAGGAAAAGAAAGTGGGGATTGATCGGTCACACCATCCAGAAAGTATCACGAGAATGTCACTCGAGTGGAATCCTCAAGGCTCAAGAAATTGTGGTCGACCAAAAACACCTGGAGGCGCACAATTATCCAAGAACTGAGACAGAACAACCTAACATGGGAAGAGACAAAGTCAACAGCTGTAAACCGTATTAGATGGAGATGCTTTGTGGAAGCCATATGCTCCCAAGAGAAGTACAGGAAAAAAAATTCCCAAAATATTGTGACACACATTTACAAAAGCCATCCATGCTCTTTTTTTATTTCATTCAATTTTATATTAAAAGTGATATCCTTCATAAGCTCTCTTATTTGTTTCTTTCTTTTAGTTTTGCGCCGCTGATTCGTTAGAATTTGGTTTTAAGGTATTGAAATTCTTCGGAATTCTTATTCAGTGCTTCCAAAAAGTTCTTCATTAGACCCAGCTTTATAGGAAGAGGTGGTAGTAATATTTTTTTCTTTTTGAACTAAAGGCTCTTCAGACACGCTCTTTCTTCCAGGAATTAATCTCATTCTTTGTGTGCCAATTTGTTATTTCGTAGTGCTTATCTCTTTCACGACTATCCCATTCGCATAAGAAACAGCAAAACTTTGTATATCCTAGTTGTAGTCCAGTAAGCACAGCTACAGCTTTCAAATCAGCAAAACCGTTCCATGCGTACTGTGAATATACAATTTTCGCTAATTTTGGTTAAAGTTAGGTACCTGAATTTAATTTTGAATAAAATCAGCAAAAGCCAATCGATTTTCATGATTTTTAGCTTATTTTATTCTCAACATTTTAGGCTTTAATTCAAGTGCACAAATTTTTATTCTGAAAATTTTTTTGTGAAAATGCTCTAATTTTGCGCTAATTTTTTTAGCTAAGTTGTAAGCAGCTGTGAAACTGTTAAATATACAAAAAAATTTGTTGAGATGATTCATATTAAATTTTGTTCCTAAACATTTGGTGGTAATTTCATTAAAATCGGTCAAGTCGTTTTCAAGTTATGAATGAAATAAAGGGTCCGCCAAATAAATTTTTTTTTTTTTTTTGAAAATGCTATAAAAAAAACTACTGAATATTTTCTCAAATTTATTTTTTTATTTGATAGTACAATCCTTCTGGTTAATAATGGAAAATAATTTCATTCAAATGCCTGCCTCGGCTGGCCATGCAGTAACCTACACGATCGGTCCAATTCTTAGGCACATTATCGATTGTGTGCAGCTGTATTTCACCAATAGCTTCACGAATATTGTCCTTTAAAGCGTCAATTGTCTCTGGCTTGTTGGCGTAACAGTTATCTTTGACGGCACCCCACACATAATAGTCAAGCGGTGTCAAATCGCAGCTCCGAGGTGGCTAAACGACATGAGCTCTGCGGATGATAATGTGATCTTCAAAAACAGGGCGCAAAACATCGAGTGTAGCTTCGGCTGTGTGGCACGTAGCACCGTCCTGTTGAAACCAAATGTTGCTAATATCTTCCTCTTCAATTTTTGTGAACAAAAATTCGTTCAACATGGCCCGATAACGATCGCCATTGACTGTAACGGCCACTCCTTGCTCATTTTCGAAGAAGAATGGCCCAATTATGCCTCTGGACCAAAATCCGCACCAAACAGTGACTCGTCTTGGGTGTATCGGCTTTTCAATGTATGCGTGCGGGTTTTCTGTGCCCCAAATCCGACAATTTTGCTTGTTTACATACCTGCCAAGATCAAAATGAGCTTCATCTGAAAATATGATTTTTTTGGCAAAATCGGCATCTTCTGTAAGTCGATCGCAGGCCCAGATTCCCAGCGTTGTTCAAGCGTATACACAACCATATTGGTTCAACGGAGGGATAAAACTAATTATCTGTCAAATCAGACATGAGCTAAGTGTTACCATTGACGAAATAAGCACTAGTTGAAAAAAAAACGTTAGATGGCGGGCCCTTATAAGTGAAAGGTCGTAAATATTCTTATTAAGCATTTGCATACGTTGGCCCTATTAAGTGAAGGGTCGTAATTATTCTTATTAAGCATTTGCATACGTTGTCCATTTCATTCCATTTTATTCAATCAATATCTTCATTTTACGTTGTTTCTTAAACTACTATTCATATTCTAAAGTTTCTTAACGTACTAGGTACTTATCTAAGATTAAATCTATCCCTGTTCAATTGCAGCCCTACTGCAGCGGTCCTTCAATATACGATCTATCAACACATTAAAAAAGGAACACATTCTCTCTAAAACTAATAAAAATACTTAAAAACTAATCTTAAAATTAAATAATGTTACGAAAATAAGATTGAGATCCTATCCACGCTCTCCCCACCAATTGTCAGACGAGGAACATTTTTTCGTTCAGTTTTTATATTTTTGACGTTTTCATAGTAATTTATTAGAAAAAAATATCAAAACTTTTTTTTACTTTCGTATACAAAAAAATTAATTTCGACATTTTAGTGTACATGTATAAAAATAAAATGCCTGTTGTTTTAGTATGTTTTAGTTATGAGGCTGCCTGATAAATTGTACCATGTTTACATACTTGTCGGCATAAATAAATATGAAATTTATATAATATGACTTAGCTTTCAGGATATAAAGTGCTAACTGCAAAACAGCAATTATCGCGCTTTGTAAGAATTAAGAGTAGTTTTTTCTTAATAATTATTAAAAAATGTTAAATAATAATTCCTCGCAAATAAATCGAAGTTTATTATTTTAATTTTCGAAACCATGAAGAAAATTTTCCTTATCACCGGCGCGATTCGAACCTGAGCTGCTAGGTTATATATTCAAGCGCTTGAACCATTACAGCACACCACTTTCTTATGCTTGTAGTTTATTAAATTTATCTGTGTTCTGTATTTTGATTTAAAACTTATGGTCATCGTAGGTATATCCAAAATAAAAATATTGTATAGGACGGGTCACAGTAACGATCCCCGCGCTACACCAGCAGTAATTAGTCTTGACCGAGAAACCTCTCCTCCCACTTTCACGATGAAGCTTCGAGACCTCAAGAAATCGGCAACCATCCTAGTCGTCACGCGATCAAATCCGAATTCCAGCATCTTATATAAGATCCCCTCCTGCCAGCCCGGTCAAAGGCCTTAGAGAAATCAAGGCTCACAGCCAGCGTAGGGCATCTCCTCTTCATCCCCCTGACCACATAATCACCAAACACCATTAGTGCATGCGAAGTTGAGTGTCCACTTCTAAATCCATTATCATTTCCAAAAGTTTGCCAAAAGCTGACAGCAAGGAGATGGGTCTATAGTTCCCCACCTGTTTCGGGTCAGATCTCGGTTTCAATATGGGGATCACCAGAGCACTCTTTCATTGCCCTGGAAAGTACTCCATATTCAAGCAATGGTTAAACAAGATCGCTATGAAGCGCCATGCAACCATGTCAGTCCTACTAAGGACAATGTCCGGGATGCCGTCAATGCTGCCTTTTATTTTCCCTCCTCCTCAAGGCGTTTCCTACATCAGTCGGTGTGATTATATCGTACGCAGAAGTGCGCAGTCTAGTACTAACAGTACCGTCCGCCATCACGCCATGTCCAAAATATAGTAACGGTTCATATCCAACCAGAGTTGAATTTGCCCGCATCACAGCCTCGTAAATAGAAGTTGATCGATCGACCTCCCTGCTGTGTATATCCGCAAATCGCCCAGACAAAAATTCGGCCTTAGTGAGATCTTCCGATACTAGTGTCCGCCCAGTATCTATTATATTAGACATAAATCTAAATCCATTATCATTTCCAAAAGTTTGCCAAAAGCTGACAGCAAGGAGATGGGTCTATAGTTCCCCACCTGTTTCGGGTCAGATCTCGGTTTCAATATGGGGATCACCAGAGCACTCTTTCATTGCCCTGGAAAGTACTCCATATTCAAGCAATGGTTAAACAAGATCGCTATGAAGCGCCATGCAACCATGTCAGTCCTACTAAGGACAATGTCCGGGATGCCGTCAATGCTGTCTTTTATTTTCCCTCCTCCTCAAGGCGTTTCCTACATCAGTCAGCGTGATTATATCGTACGCAGAAGTGCGCAGTCTAGTACTAACAGTACCGTCCGCCATCACGCCATGTCCAAAATATAGTAACGGTTCATATCCAACCAGAGTTGAATTTGCCCGCATCACAGCCTCGTAAATAGAAGTTGATCGATCGACCTCCCTGCTGTGTATATCCGCAAATCGCCCAGCCAAAAATTCGGCCTTAGTGAGATCTTCCGATACTAGTGTCCGCCCAGTATCTATTATATTAGACATAAGTGCCCTCCTGAGTATACCTGCACATCTCTTCACTTGACGAAACGTTCTGTTACCAACATAAATCTTCCTAAGAAAATCGGTCCAGGAACTCTCCTCAAAAGTAGCTATCGCACTCTGGCTTACCCTGTCCAGGTTCCTTATATCCGCCTTAAAAATGAAGCTCCTGCTCGGATCAAGCGTTCTAAATAAGGTCCTCCGCAATCTCTTCTTCTCAGATATGAGACGTAATATGCTGTCAGTAGTCCCCTACTACCCGACGCTATACTTGGAATAGATTCCCTCATGGCCGTTTTGAAGCTGTCGTTCATCCGTAGAATGCAGTTATCTATCTCCCCGCATGATGCATGCCTATCTATCGGGAGTTCGAGAGCCGGAAGCTCGCGGGGCATTTGCATACCTATGTACCTTTGAACATATATTTTATGTATGACAATGTTTTCCCATGAAATAGAAAAAAACGATTTTTGTTTAATATTTTACTCAAGTTTTTTAATGACTTTTATAGCAGGTAGCGTTCTTCAAAAAAATAAATAAATAAATAAATTAATAAAATAAAAAATAAAAAAATGGGAATTAAAAAATACAATATCAAACGCAATTAGCCTTTGATTTTCTATACTTAGTACCAGGTATTTTTTTATAAATGAGTTTTTAATTGCTATATAAAAAATTCTAGGAATACAATTTTTTTCGTCTTGGACTGTTACTTTGGCCTGTCACAAAAACAATGATGTAAAAGCATACCATTTCTTTTATTCATCCATACACGCATGTCATATGAGTACTTTTTATACTTTCAAAATTTTTCCAAGCCCATTGATACACAAGCTTTAAATGCATGTGTATGCGCGCACATAAATTTTATTATAACTATAGACTATATAGCTATAGTATAGAGCATGATATGGATACAAACGTGCTGCTTAAGTTGTATAGCTGCCGAATTTGACGATTTATCGTCATTTTGACGATTTTTTAATTAAATCTTGGCAAAATGAGGATTGACGTTTTTTGTCTCTAAAATGACGAGATTTGCTATATGGACAATTGGTTGATCTAAAAGAATTAATAGTTCTTTGAAGGTGAGATAACTAACTTCCTTCTTCTGATTTTTGCTTGCTATCGATTTTAATAAAGTGTAAAGAAATATGCGCATGTGTCTTTTAAGTAACAAACTTTGAGTGTGTGTGGGATCTTAAAGCTGGATACAGCCATTGTTTCGGAACAAAATGCTTGTTCCGAAACAGTTTTATTTTTTTTAAAGTTTGTTCTGAAACGATTCACCCACTTCGAACAATTGTTCTGGAAAAACAAGGGTACCATATGAAATATTTTTGTAAACGAGGCGTGTTAGTTTTACAATTTGGCAGTACAGTAGCAGATGATTGAAATTTGCTTGTTTTCTTTGTGTCACACTATATTAGTTATTTTGTAATAAACAAATTGTAAATTAATTGCTTTTACTGTTTTATATCTTATACGCAAACTCAATAAAATTTTCGTTCCGAAACAATGGGTGAATCCATTTGGTGCAATTTGTACAATTACTGCAACATTATACCAAAAATTTCAAATAAGCAACAAAAGCTAACAATTCTTTATATGTAAAAATATGAGTGAAAACAATTTTTAGAACGGTTAGAAGACGATCAAAAAAACTTATCAAATAATGTATATGTGTGGTTTCGTAATGTTTGTTTGCTAAATGCCTTCTGTGTTCAATACTACAAAATATAAGCAACTGAGATAATGCTTGTCAATCACAATAGGAGACGATCAAATAAAAAATCATTAAATTAAAAAATCAGATCTTTTTGTTTTTCATAAATCAATACCGACAACGTATATATATGTGTAGCCGGAAAAGTACTTCAACAGGCACACATATAAAAAGTTGATGAGTTTATTTGATCGTCTACAGGCCGAAAGAAAGCAATTTTAAAAGAATCAAAGAATAGTTTTAAAAGTTTTATAAAAATAGTACTTCAATTATAAGTATTTTTGTCGTTTAGCAGAGAAAATTGTTTTGAATATAGTGCACTCGGGATAACGTCAACTAATTAAAACCGCGAGTGTTGACGTTTATCAGATTGCTGACGTTTATGAATGATGAAATTTTATATAAAAAACATATTGATAGTGTAGTTTAAAGCGTTTTATTATTTATAAGCTAAAAGCAAACAAAAATAAATCCAAAGGAACAAAAAAGGTTTTCAAGGAGAACAAAATATCAACCGAACAGAGAAAGGCAAAGGAATTCCCAAATTCTGAACTAATTTCGTGGAGTAATTCTAGGTACGTACTTATGTATGTGTTTTAACAGTTACTGAATCTACGAGAAACTTCTGTTTTTTTTTTTGATTTCTTAGAGCTTTGTGGTTTGGTTGACGTTTTAAAGTAGGCAATGTTAGAAAAAAAGGATTGATGTCTTGGAACGTTGAAGCAAGCATAGATAATATACGTAACAATAAGAATAAAAAATATAAAGGTTTTTATAAGTATAATACATTGTATATATTCAGTGATGTATGCATGTATGTGAAAAATCGTAGTTATAATCTAATTATATATAAAAGTTATTCTATTATTCTGGTTTTTCGACCTTTATTAATCAAATATTAATAACTATTCAAGCCTGAGATATTTTTAAATACAAATTTCTTTACTTTTACTAATCGATATTTCGCTACTTCTTTATGTAGCTTTGGCAGAAAATATGTAATTAATTATATTTATTTGTAATAATTTACATATAGATGTGTATATTTATTGATATAAAAATAACATAATTTTTATTTAAAAAACCTTAAGCTTCAGAAATTATTAAA
Source organism: Wohlfahrtia magnifica (assembly GCA_023159175.1). Classification (NCBI taxonomy): domain Eukaryota; kingdom Metazoa; phylum Arthropoda; class Insecta; order Diptera; family Sarcophagidae; genus Wohlfahrtia; species Wohlfahrtia magnifica. The sequence continues at coordinate 95,356 of JAKWBJ010000244.1, read as the reverse complement.
ATTTAAATATGAAAGTTTAAAGTAATCTCTTGGTACCATTTAAAAAATTTCCGTACATTTTTCGCATAATTTTAAATCATGTGCACTTTTTTAAGTACCATCAATGTTTTACACAGCTGTTATCATTTTGTAATATACATATGTATATTTATGTATACTTAAATATTTTTTTTCTTCTTTGTGTCAAAAATACATGAGACTCATTTTAAGTATTCTATAAATTACTGTATAAAGTAAAAGCGTGGAATACAAAGAGCTGTAAAAACCTGTTACTTATTTTAGTTAACGCAATCAAAAAGAACTTAAACGTTTTGATGTTAAAACGTAACAATTTAACAGTGGTTTCAAAGGTATGTATATTAAGCTAATAACAATGAAATATAATGATTTTGATGCGTTGAATTCAAATTTTTTTTTTTCAGTTTAAATTTTTTTTTCTATGGGCGTAGCAAATTTTTCGCCCAAAATATGGTAGTTATGTCAATATAAAGGGTCCGCCATCTAACGTTTTTTTTCAACTAGTGCTTATTTCGTGAATGGTAACACTTAGTCATGTCTGATTTGACAGATAATTAGTTTTATCATTCCGCTGAACGAATATGGTTGTGTATACACTTGAACAACTTCGCTAAGTGGTCCTGCGATTGACTTACAGAAGATGCCGATTTTGCAAAAAAAAAATCATCTTTTCAGATGAACTTCAATTTGATCTTGGCGGGTATGTAAACAAGCAAAATTGTCGGATTTGGGGCACAGAAAACCTCACGCATACATTGAAAAGCCGATACACCCAAGACGAGTCACTGTTTGGTGCGGATTTTGGTCCAGAGGCACAATTGGGCCATTTTTCTTCGAAAATGAGCAAGGAGTGGCCGTTACAGTCACTGGCGATCGTTATCGGGCCATATTGAACGAATTTTTGATCACAAAAATTGAAGAGGAGGATATTAGCAACATTTGGTTTCAACAGTACGGCGCTACGTGGCACACAGCCGAAGCTACACTCGAAGTTTTGCGCCCTGTTTTTGAAGATCACATTATCAGCCGCAGAGCTGATGTCGTTGGGCCGCCTTGGAGCTGCGATTTGACACCGTTGGACTATTATTTGTGGGGTGTGGGGTGGGTGTTACGCCAACAAGCCAGGGACAATTGACGCTTTAAAGGACAATATTCGTGAAGCCATTGGTGAAATACAGCTGCACACAATCGATAATGTGCTTAAAAATTGGACCGATCGTGTAGGCTACTGCATGGCCAGCCGAGGCAGGCATTTGATTGAAATTATTTTCCATTATTAACCAGAAGGATTGTACTTTCAAATAAAAAGAGAAATTTGAGAAAAAATTCAATTTTTTTTTATAGCATATTCACAAAAAAAAAAAAAAAATAATAATAATAATACAATTGGCGGACCATTTACATATGTCAAATTTATAAAAATGTTTATATACATACTTACATGGAAGAACAAAAGCAAAAAGTTTTCTAAAAAAAATATGGGATAATAAAAATATGGGAAATCCCTAAAATTAGAAAGTAAATAATAAGCCGAAAGAATTTTAAATTTGTAAAGAAGCAAACATCAAATTTAAATAAGCATAAGTGCGTTCATTTACAGCCTCATGACATTACACCATTTCAAATAAATACCGAAGAGAAAAGTGCTTGAGCTAAAGCATTCATGGATCTTGCTATAGAAGACTGTTGTCTTTCAGTAGCGTTAAAGGATCCGGTTTTCGTAAATTAATTTAAAAGTGTCTACAAATTGGTGGAAAATGTAAAAATGTTGACTTTGACAGCTTTATCCCCAACGCATGGAAAACGAAAAACCCAATCGAAGGCCACAGAGAAAAGAAATAAAATCACACATATAGAATCTTATTACCAATGGTGAGGCTGAAATTACAATTGATATGTGGTGCGACGATTTCATTAAGAGAAATTTTTTGTATGCCACTTTACACTTCCAAATGAATTTCGAATATTATGTCTAATACAGCAGTTAACATAAAAGAATAACCTTTTTGAAGAATTTGATGTGACTGATATATGAAATGTGGTGTTCGTAACAGATTACGGAAGTAATATTTTAAGTGCACTAACATATTTCACAAAATTACTCTGTTCGACCCATTTTTTTCTAATGTCCTTACCGATGCTTTAGAATCTAAAAATGAATTGAAAGGGATTACAAATACTTGCAAAAAAATAGTAAAATACTTTAAAAAGTCAGCAGCACATACTGGAAACAACTTTGAAGAGCAATTGTCTTACAAGGTAGCATTCAAATTTCACAATATTTGAGTCAATTTTTGAAAATTACACAAAGATCAATGATTTTCTTGCGAATAATGTACAAAGGCGAAGTATGTAAAATTTTAATTATTCTATCCTCCAAGGTTTAGTAGAGATATGCAAGGACTTCGAAAAATTTTCAAAAAAAACTTCAAGCGAGTGTGTCTCTACATTATGCTTCGTTATTCCATCCCTTAATAAAATAAAAATGATTTGCCATTTTCAAAATAATGAAGAAGCTGAAATGGCGGCTCTAAAGATTAAAATAATGTCGAAAATGTAGTTCAAATTTAACTATTTTACATAAAGCAGCATTGTTTTTATATCCTCCTGCAATATCTTTACAGTCAAATGGAATAAACAATGAAAATTTTGCTTAAACATATCATACAAATATTTATTAGAGATTTATTAGTGGCGCTGTGGTATGGTAGGTAAGACACTCGCCTACCAACCAGAAGGTCCTCGGTTCAACCATCTTAAAAAAGAAAAAATCTTTCGGCAGCAGTATCACCTTATAACATTAGCTAGTAACTGGTTATGAGTATTGCTTACTATTGAAAACTTCTTTAATGTATTTGCCGTTCGGAGCGGGCGTTAAACTGTAGGTCCCTATCAATGAGTTAAAAAATAGAATCGGGTGCAGATCGTTGAATGAGAGAAGTCCCCATGTTCCTTCATGGAATGTTATTTATTAGAGATTTTTTTTAACATATTGTTACGTTTTAACGTTTTTAAAACGTCTGCGCTCATTTAAATTGCGTTAAAATAAAATTAAACCACTTTGTTGTTGTTACAGTTTTATTTATTTACTACACTATAACGTTTGTACAGTTTATCTTAATACAACACATTTCGCTTATACAACAATTTTATTTCCGCTTAACCACGTCCTTATCTTATGACAGCAAAACGATAACTTCGGAACCTAATAGCGGCATACCCAGTTGCTCACAAAAACATTTACAACTGTGTTCGCCTCTATATTGGGTATGCTGTACACTTCCGGCCATTTCCATCACAACGAGGACATAACGATTTCCAGCATTACTTACGAAAAAGGACACGCTTCGTCCATCGCTATCCTATCGAAAGGTGCACCCGAGTTACATTGTTGCAGCTGACCTCGTCTTCGTTTTACTGGACCTTTAGGTGCGATACACTGGGTACAGTTTTTTATCCAATCCGCCACTGCTTGGTGACATACAACCTAATAAAAACGTTATTTTAGTTTTTCTAGAGTCTCTGTGAACCCCAGGAGTCCTCCGCTGACCCATTATGAAACTCATTTAAGACTTCTTTCATTTTGGAGGAAGGCACCATAAACTATCCCATTCTGTCCAATACGCTTTTGTAAGATGACCTTCTGCTCATATTTCATTGCGAGTGGGGCGTCTGTCCTCTGTTTTTGCTGCTATAATCTTTGCCAATATTTGGCCACTCCTTTGTGCTCCCAACCAGTCTTCGTTTGCATATATTTGCGTTAGCCGGACATCAATGATAGATTTCTTCCGCCCAACTTTCACACAATGTTTACATTCCAAACTATACGGCCGACGTGAGAGGGCATCAGCATTTCCAGCTATCCTTCATGGCTCTTAAATTGCAATAACCATCTCAGTGATAAGTCCTTAGCAGAAAATGTTGACCATATAGGTACTTATGATAATGTTTTATGCATTCCAGCACTGCTAGTAGCTCACGTCGAGTGACTCACTCAAGTAAGCTTGCTGCCACGGTCACGAAATTAGGCACGAAGCGTCTGTAGTATGTGCAGAGTCCCAAAAAAGTGCGTAATTCATGAAGATTTTGGGGGCGAGGCCAGTCCTCTACTGCTCGTATTTTATCTTCATTCATTGAAATACCATCTGCTGTAACTAGATGCCCCAAATATTTTACCTGTTTTTGGAACAATGCACATTTATTTACGCTTAAATTTAGTACAGCCATACATCATTGCAGAACTTCTGCCAGGTTTTTGAAGTGTTCGTCAAAAGTTCTGCCCATCACTATTATGACGTCGAGGTAAACCAGACAAGTCTTCCAATGTAGTCATTTTAGTACGCGCTCCATAAGCCGCTCGAATGTGGCCGGCGCATTGCAGAGTCCAAATGGCATAACTTTAAACTGACACAAGCCAACACTGAAAGCATTTTTCTCCTAATCCTTGTCTGCAATCTCTACCTGCTAATACCCGCTTCGTAGATCCAGTGTAGAGAACCACTTTATTCCAGCTAGCGTGTCGAGCGTACTGTATATACTTCTGGGTGCCTGTTTTATCGGTCTCGGTTTGACTATAGCTGTTCTGCCTCGATTTTTATTTTTCGTGGCGAATACGCAGGCGTACCACTTTAGCAGCTTTTTGGCTTTATTTCTTTCTGAAGCTGCTAGACCCGCTACCCATTTTACAACATGTTCATCAAACATTTGTTGGTCCTTGGTTGACATATTTGCAGGTTTCGGCAATTGTTCGCTGTTTATTACCACCTCTACTGGAGAACATTGCCATACTTCGGTGTTTTCACAAATGAATTGTTCGTGGCCTGAGAGATTGAGTACTCTTACCGGGGCTATTCATACTTTGTTGGACTTAACGAAGGCCGTTGCTGATAACAGTCCGTCTTAATTTCTGCTCACTCTACTATCTACAAGCGGTTGTCCCCACAATCTCTCCCCATACGCGCCCATAATAATGACTCCGTCTGAGGTGGTAGCTTTTGTTGTTTGACAGCAACTAACCTTCGGGCGTGCACTTGATGCTGGTATCCCACTTCAAGACGTATATCTTCTTAACGCCAACCCATTATCTGTTGCCCATATTAAAATAACTAATAATATCCTCGCCTATAATATCGGCGAAAATAAAAATATCCGTAGACGGTGGCAGACTCTCCAGAGTACCTCACACTTTCCCTTTACTATAACAGGTCTGATGATAGACTGCGTCGCACCGGTATCTATAGAGAAGGTGCGTTGTCTGCCATTAATGTACCCGCATGCTGTACGGTTGCTGTTATTTTTCTGCATCACTGATATGGAGATTGTGGACCCTCGCTTGTTGGAGCTAGCTCTTGCCCCTCACTGTTAGCTCGTTTTAGTTTAACGGGGACTCTTTTGTTGTTTTATGGTAGTTGGCCCGTTTATTATTTCGCGGTGGTGAGACGGATCTTGACATTTTGCGTGGCGCTTTACAGTTTCTGTGGAAGTGGCTGGTTTTTCCACAGTTAAAACATTTTAATTTTGATTTCTGTTCAGCTAGAAGCCTCTATTTTATTGATTTCATTTTCCTACTCTGGCTGCCATGGTTTCTAGAATTTCCGCTGCAGCACCTCTTATGGCCCAAATTAGTTCTAGAGCCTTCTCTTCATCATCCCATCCATTTTTGCTAGCTACTGTGTCGAATTGACCGTCAAAGCAGGGTGTCTTTACTGGAGACTTCTGGTATGATTCGTACTGGTTTTGCTCGTTGGCACAGTAGACTGTTTATTTTCTCTTCTATTACGTTAAATTTTTCGTCAACAGTCTTTTCTAGACTTGACACTCTTGCTTACTGTCTCGTATATTTCTTGTAGCTTCTCTAACGTTGCACTAGACGCTTTTAATTATCAGCTCTAGATGTTTCTCGCATCTCATTAAAAGTTTCTTCAAATTTCTTTTCAAGACTGACTAGAAAGTTCTAGTTCTGATCTTGCATCTACAAGCAATATAGTGATGTTCAAGCCGCTTGTTGTTGCAGCGACACTTATCTCAGGATCATTTTCTTCATCAAATTCGTAAGTATCTATGTCAATACCACGTCTCTGAAATTAATCTAACAGACGTTTTTGTAGTTCGGTTTTATTACCGGTTGTTGACAGCTCTAATTTATTTAATTCTCGTTTGAGTCTGTCCAATTTTAATTCTTGGAATTTCATTTTTACTCCGTTTGATTTATTTATTTTATTTTTTCTTTTATTATTTAATTATTTATTTATTATAATAAACTAAAAAAGCCGAAATTCCGTAATAAACTTACCTTTAAGTAAGGCTAATACTTTTTAATCTGCACAGTCGTTTGAGAAATACATGGATATATAAATTTGTTCTATTGTTATATCATCAAATTCGTAAGTATCTATGTCAATACCACGTCTCTGAAATTAATCTAACAGACGTTTTTGTAGTTCGGTTTTATTACCGGTTATTGACAGCTCTAATTTATTTAATTCTCGTTTGAGTCTGTCCAATTTTAATTCTTGGAATTTCATTTTTACTCCGTTTGATTTATTTATTTTATTTTTTCTTTTATTATTTAATTATTTATTTATTATAATAAACTAAAAAAGCCGAAATTCCGCAATAAACTTACCTTTAAGTAAGGCTAATACTTTTTAATCTGCACAGTCGTTTGAGAAATACATGGATATATAAATTTTTAAATTTTTTCTATTGTTATACAAAGGAGACTTATCTCAATTAATGAAGTGAACCTGATTCTATTTTTAGAAAAATATATAAAACAGAAAAATAAAATTAAATCCCGCCTTAATATTCTTTGTACGCAGATACAAAATGATACATGCGCATGCATGTACTCATACCTGTCCCCACTGTATATCGTCATATGGATTCCAAAAAGCTATAGGTTACATGTATAAAATTTTACAGGAGAAACAAAAAACTTTTTAAAATGGAAAATAAATTCTTTAAATTAAACTTAGAACATTGTTAAGAACGTTGTTTTAAAGTGTGAAAGTATAAAAATTCGCGTGAACATGTATTTCGAAAGGGTTCATTTTTTGTAACTTGGGCCTTTTAGGATTTCATATTACAATCTAGTATAAATGTGTTCATAATTAACAGTTTGCGGAAGTGATGGAATGAGGAAAATATGAAGAAAACTCGATTTTGATTTTGCAACAAAAAATCTAAGATCTACTGTCAAAGGCGGAGGTTGCATGTCTGCAAATGGCGTTGATAAGTTGATTTCATAGACAGATACACTGTATCACTAAATCGAGTATGCATCTATTCAATCTTTATATTTCATTTAAATAAAAGCCTATAAATTAACAAAATCAAACAAAAAAATTTATTTCAGTTTCGTAGAGTTTAAAGCAGTTAAGAACATGAATAAAAGAGAGAATTTTTAATTATTCTTCCACTATAATATTTGTTTAAATCTGTTCGTCCTCTTTCCCCTAGTTTTCGTATTTGGCTGCCTAGATGGTTCCAAAAATGTTTTGTTTTGATAAGAACAGGTGACTAAGAAGAAGTTTTCAGTTGCGTAGTGTAATACTGTATATATTCTTTGACGATAAGAGCCGTATGCTTCGGGTTATTATCCTGTTGAAATATTAAAGAGTCATTTAATAGTAACTGCATGGCTCTTTCTTTCAAATTATTGTTTTAAAATATTTATTTTATTTTATTTATTTTTTTATTTAATAGTTGTCCATCAATTACTACAAGTCTACCAAGTCTAGATAGCTTAGTAATAGCTTAGGGAGGCATAAACAATTACTGAATCACTCCACGTTTTAGGTTTTTCTTGGTGCGAGTTAGGAATTTACCCATCAGATCGATGAATGTTTATTTTAGTCTCGTCAGAAAATAAAACGGTGTTTCAGAAAGTTTCTGACTGGTTTATGTGCTTTTTATTGAACTCTTAAATAAACAATTTCGTTAAAACGAAAATGTAAATATAATGGATAAATAAATGAATTGAATTGACAAATTTTCTGTTGGCTCGGTGGTAGTTGGAATTGCTGTTATCCATTCAGTATTTGAAAGTTCTTCCGTACAAATTTTACTCTTTGAAGCTCTTATGGCATACTCATATGCGGCATAATTTTTAAAGCCTTTACGCTTAAGGCATGGATCTAAAATAGTACTTTCTGCATACACAAATTTTCTTTCTAAACCTCCTAGGCGTGAGGATATACCCCTTTGAAAATTGGCTATTATATTTTGCACTTTGTCATTTGAGTATTGGCATGTGGTAATACAGCCTTCCAAAAGATTCCATAACACTGCAACCTTTGACAGAGTAACATTCTTTTCTCCTGAGACCTCCATTGTTACATCATAAAAAGGCAATAAAATGGGTATTACAGCACCAAAAATTTCCCAATCTTCAATAGACAACACCAGTTCTGGGCGGTTAAGCGAAAGTGTAGAAATAACGCCATTTTTAATTTGAAAAATTCTTTGTAACATTTCATATGTTGTATTCCAACTGGTCGGAACATCTGGCTTTGGCTTAAGCTCAGGGATTTATTTGTTCTTGTGCGGTAAGTAATTTACTTGACGAATGAAAACTTTTATGGAAATACTCAACTATTCTTTTTACTAATTTATTAATTGTATAAGAGTTCTACGCACGAAATCATATATGACGCTAGTTGTGTGTCGGTATTTATATAATGAGCTACGTAACTAATGTTTGCTCTAGATGTCCAACTGTCCATAGTTAAACAAACGGCAATGGCAGACTGAAAATTTTTTTAACCTGCTCTAAAATTTCCATATAGACACCTGGAAATAAACTATTGGATAATGTTTTTCTTGAAGGAAGACTATATCCCGGACAGATTGATACTTTGGAAATTAGCTTTTCAAAATCCGGCTCTTCCACAAGTCGCAATGGTTGGTGTCCTTTTGCAATTATCTTTAAAACTAAATCGTCTACATGTTGCTGCTTACAAATTGGTGGAGGTCTATGGAAGAATGGGGTTATTCGGTCTTGGTGGTTTATTGATCGTACTTGAGTACTAGTTGAAGGTACTTCTACATTTACTTCATTTATATTTCCAAATTCAAAAGTGTTAAGGGTGCTCTGATTTCAAATGCCGTCTAATATTGCCATAGCCTCCGCCAGACAAACTTTTCATGTCTACTTGATATTTTATAAATATACATTTTTTTAACCAAAAATCACTTTGTATAACAAATATTTCAAATATTTTATTTTTTATTTTATTTATTTAATTATAAAGGGTTTTAACAAGTTTTTAAAAAAGTTTTTTTTCTATTAGTAAACAGGAATATGAAAGTGAAAAATGAAAGAGAAAATACAGAAATGTTTCATTATTTCACATGAAAGAATGATTCAATTGACGTAATTCATTCGTGAATGACACTATCCTAACCTTTATGTATGACAATGACGCAAGCAATCTTTTCTTTTCTGTTGGTAAGGGTGTGTGGGTATAGTGTCAACTAAAAATGGAGCATCTAACACAACTTTCGTTTTAAGCCAATACATCTTACTCTTATTTAAAATTAGCTGAACTTATTTCTCAATATTAAATTGAGTTTTTTTTTAATTTTAGAATGGAAAATAATGTAAACTACGTTCCTTATATTGAGGTAAGCAAAGTAACAATAAAATATTATTGGAAAAAGTGCTGTGTTTACAATTTAACATAAGTTTCAGGATATTACAACAAATAATAGTTTTGAAATATCAATGAGTGATATACACATTGAAGACGAAATAGGTGAAGGCGCCTTTGGACGAGTCTATAGAGCCAAGGCAATTCATTTAAGGCATGTGCGAGAAACTGAGACCATAGCTGTAAAACAGTTGAAAAGTCTGTGTTATGATATTATATATACATATTCATTTGCTTAAAAACCGTGTTTAATTTTGGTTTAGAAAACTCAACTCCAGAAGAAGAAGATGAGTTTTTGAAGGAAATAAAAATGCTTCAATATGTTGGTATGCACCCAAATATTGTTCGTTTTCTAGGTTGCTGTACATTACAAAAACCATACTTTGTGGTAATGGAATATGTTGGTAGAGGTGATTTGGTAATGTTATCGATAATTTTCATTAAAAACAATGTCAAATTAATATCTGATCTATATTTATTTCGCAGTTATCATACTTGCGTAAAGTGCGCTATGAAAGTTCAAAACTAAAACAAATAAATGTGAATTACTCGAATTGTAGGAATCATAGAAAAACGCCTGAAAAAGATGAAGTTAAACTTAAATATTTAGAATTAAAAATGTCCTTTTCTAAATCGGTTGACATCGAAAATGAAAGCCTAACTCGTGTTCCTAAACCATCTTTGGCGGAAAGTAAGTTTTTTTTATAATATATTCATACAATAAATTGTTTTTTTACATTAATTATTTAATTATTAAATTGAAAATAAGAAGACAAAAATTTGCACATATATTGTACATATGTATATATGGGTATTTCCATTCTGGCGTGACGTGACGTTACATTTATTCGACAAAATGTCTAAAAAAAAATTTTAAATCAAATTTGAAGAAAGAATTTTTTTACTTTAAAGAGAATTAATTAGCACTATACTTAGTATTATTTATTGATTAATAGATATGTATAAAAAATTCCAGATACAATATTTGTTCATACATATGTGTACTTATTGTTACGAAAATAAAATTTGGGAACAACTGTATTGTTAGTTAGTTAGTTACGACGGGTAGACAGACAACGGTCCAGCCCACCTGGGTCCAATATTGATCCCACTGTGATCAGTAATCCAGAAAATGAACAACCTACATGTTCGCATCCAGGTTCGATCCAAACCAACCAGACGCATGCACAAAAGAAGAGATGCTGTTGATATTCACATGAGGCAAATCCGACAAGGCATTCAGAAACGCAGGAAAGCAGTCCTAATGTCCGAAAGACTTGGGCACTGGCACAAGAAATCCTGATAACCCCAACAGTAGTTATTTAACGGCACACCCAATCTCCTAGTGTGCGCACCAGCCACCCAGTGCCCAGTAATCACAGCCACAAGAGTTCGTAGCCTAAGCGCGGTATCCCCATAATAGGCTCCGAGCAAGCCTGATCATACAGGGGCCAGATTTGCCTCGATACAGAGCGCGTGGGTTCATCATTCCAACGTAGCTGTGCCCTGCCCAACATGTACCACAGGACCATAAGTATGCAAGAGGAGAGTGGCATCCCAACTGAGTGATCAATTACCTCATTTCTGAGAGTCCGTCTGCCACACGGTTCCCCCGATTCCGAGATGCCTGGCATTCATGTCAGTCGCGATGTATAGTAGTCACCGGAGAGCGACCTGATAGCAGCCTGACTACAGCCGTGCAGATTCGGATATCACTATCATATACCCCGTAGTACATCAACCAGTCCACTGCCCTCTTTATCGCCGAGACCTCCGCCTGTAAGACACTACAATGATCCGGCAGGATTTTGATCCATCCGTGTATACCTCAGCAGAACCAGATCCAATTACCGGCTCTAGTGAGGCGCAGACGGAGAATATTCTATCCCAGAAGGGTTTGTGTGTGCAGTAATCTATACCATCAGGGATCGTATCCGAATACCTAAAGATGGCCTGGCCGCATACCTGTAGACCCTGTCCGCTCATATAAACAAGGCCTCCAAAGGAGTGGACCTACTGCACTCCGCAGAACCCTATCAAAGATCCTGCAATATGCACATTTCTCAGAGACCTCCACCATACGACCGCACCATACATAAGTATAGGCTTGACCACCGTGTTAAACATCCAATTGGGGAACTCCTAGTATTTAGACCCCAGAACTTTCCAACTGCCCAAAGACAGGCGTACAGCACAACATTCGCCCTTGACGAATTTTGGAGCCAGGATAGCTTAGAATCCAGGATTATTCCCAGATACTTTGCGCTACACGACAGCCCCAGCTCAACACCGTGCAGACGCTGTAAGGAAAACTACGGAACTTTGTAACTGCGCGTGTTACATTGTTGTACGTCCCTCCTCCGGGAATGCCACAAGAGCATACTCCCTGTGCTCGAGGGCATTTTCAATTTACCCCGCAAGCGTGTGAAGTGCAGTCTCAACAGATCTGTGTAGGCATGTTGGGACGCAGATAAATAGGTCAGGTTCTATCGTACTGTGAAGATGCAAGTCGACCAACCTTTCCTGTCTTCAGAAGAAAAGAAGATAGGCTGATGGGTCTGAAGTTCTTTGGACTCATGTGGGAGGTTTTACTCCCCCTTCGGAATAAATACCACCATGCCGGTCCAAGGCTCAAGAATATAAGACTATATCAAGCATGTCTTATAGATGACCCAGCCAAGGAATTATCAAATCAGGGCTATTTTGAAGATCGGCAGGAATAATACCATCCGAGACAGAGGATTTGTACGGGAAAAGCTGCACAACGTCCACCTAAGCCGACTTTCCGTAATTGGAACCGTAGGACTCGGTATGATCGTGTGAGTTGTCCACGTGACGCTTCCCCATGGGAAAACTGCCCGGAAAGTGCACGTCCAGCATGACATTCAAGGTCTCCTGTCCGCTTTTGGTCCAGCTTCCACATGGTTTTTGAATAAAACCAGGGATCGCCGTTGATGATGCCAAGATTTTCCGCAACCGGCTTGTCTCGGAGTGTCCTTCTACACTGCTGCAGAAGGATCTCCAAGATTTGCGCTTTGTACTTCTAATCTGGTTCTTAAATCTGTTCCATGAGGATCTATAAGTGGACTAGTCGCCTCCCTCATAGCCTCATTAAATAGCCGGCGACATTCCCTGCGGGTGTCATCCAGATCGGAATTCTACCATGGTGGTTACTTCATACTTTTATAGACCTGCATGCCTCACTCATTGCCCCATCGAAAGCTTCCGTCAAAGTCTTAACAGAAGCCTCGGTATAGCGCAATCACTTATATACGGAGGATATGGAAGAATTCGGGACAGGATACTGCGATGCTCAACCCAGTCCGTCTTCCTCCTGTTCTGGAAAACCCTAGTCCCAGGTAACTTGACCGCAATTTGGAAATCAATATAGAGATGGTCAGAGAAGGAGCAGTCAGTCCCCTCTAACCAAATTTGAGTGCCTGGAACTGGCCAATGTCACATCAAAAACCTCCCTTCTATTGCTTGCCAGTTCATTATATCTAAACCACTGCAAAGGATAAGATAAAAAAACACTCACCCGTTGCGTTCGTGTCCGAGCTTCCCCAAGATGTATGAAGCAGCTCCTTTAAAAATATCACATTTTAGAAAAAAATTATACAAAAATCCATAGAATCAAAATGCTGATGATTTTTGAAGTTATGCGACCATAGCGCGTCAAAAAAATATTTTGACTATCAAAGGTTTTTTTTTTTTGCTTGTTGCATAGTGTAATCAAAGAAGTTAGTTGAATGGTGATTAAGTGTATTAATAAAAAAAATATCAAAATCTTGTCTGATTTGAAAATTTTCCAACGATTTCAATTTCACTCGATTTCGGCTTACAGAACATATCCGATAACTTATTTCATAGGGTATTTTTTATTCAAGCATAACACAACAACAAATTAAATGTGATGCGAATAAATGATACTTTATTTTCCGACAAGCGTTCGCTAAATCCAGTGGTGCTAACCATTTCTTAGGTTAGCGCCTATTTACGAGACATACCGTTATTACGAAAATGGAGAAGTTAACACTTCATATATTCGCGTAACTGTGGAATAAACTAAAAAAAAACTATTTCCAAATAAAATTACTTTTATGGCCAAATTTTTCATTTTTAATTTACGCAGTAGTTTTAGAAATAGCAACTTTTTTGCAAAAGAGCATACGTATCTACTTACTATGTAAGTACTTATTATATAAGTACATACGTATGAGTAATATTTTACTTGTGAAGCAGATATATCACTAATACTTATACTTATATAGTATGTAATTTGATCCTACTGTTTGATCCTACTGTTCTTTTGCGAAACAAATTATACATATATCTAAAACGACTTCACAGACAAATGAATTTTCTTAAATCTAAATGTAAGTATGACACACTATGTGAAATCTCTTTTTCTTTGTGATTAGTGGTCAAAAAAGATAATAATTATATGTCGCGTTAAAAAAGGCGCGAGTGAACCTCAACACTTTTATATTATGCAAATATGGTGAAATTTTATTTTCAGAAATTTTAAATCAAATAAGAAAATTGAAGGTAAAAAATTACTCACTGCTCACTAAAGTATTTTTTTATTGTTTTTATCTTAAATGTTATAAAAAAAAACAAAATACCATTACTTTTGTATGTATTTATGAAGTCTGAGTCGAAAAAATTATTTTTGCATTCTACATATTAGTTAAACTTTTTTCTTTTTATGTGATTAATGTGAAATAACCAAAGCATATAATTGGTTAAAATAATTGATGCCGATTTTCCGATTATGACTCTGGAAGATATGGAGACGTGAAAAAGGTTATTTTTTAGCCCCAGATCCCTAAGTAAGTTTTCAAAAATTAAAATATTAGTTTAAGATTAGCATATATTTTTTATTTCAGATTTCGAAAACAGAAACCATTATACGACCAGGATTTGATAACATTTTGCACAGCGACTTGTATTTATCCATGAACTATGATGAGGATGGAAAGAGAGGCGTTAAAGAATTTGATGCCATGTAGGATGCAATTTTTAGTAGGTTTACTGACGTTTTTTTCAGAAGCTACAAATGAAGACGTCCCCAAAATTGAAAAATTTTAAAATGATCTCCAACTCTGTTATGAGGCACTTAAAAATAGATACATACATATTTTGCAAAAAAATTTAAATAAAGCTGTTCATGATGCTCTAAGAATTTGAGTTTTTTACATGTACTGTATATATTTAACTTTATACTAAGGTTGAAAATGTTACCCTTTTATGAAATTACTATTAAGATTTATTATAATTAAGTTATGTATAATAAATTAATAAATATAAAAAATGTTGCCTTTTTTAGGCTGAATTTAATTTAACACACATCAATCTTTCAATTACAAAATTATTAGGAATAGTAGTAGCGTCACTTACCATTAGCTTACGAATGTAAATTGGAGTGTTATTTATATGCATTATGTTCTTCTTCTTCTCTTTGTTTGTCGAAGTATAAGTAATTGCAGTTGTAGTGTTACTTGCTTACATCGTCCCTCAGTGAAGAGAGTTAAGTGCGGATAACCTTTGGTTGGAAAGGTTGTGATCGAACCTAACTTGTAACAACAATCGGGTTGGATCTTTAGTTTGAAAAATCTGTCGAGTAATTGAGTAATTAAAAATAAAAATTGTTATTGCTTGTGAAAAGGTTAGAAGCAGCGGAACACAAACTTGTGTTGAAAACATAATTATTAATTAAAAAGCAAACACAAAATTTATTTTATTTTAACTGCAATTTACGAACTCACAAATACACGTTTTCAAAAAGTAAAAACGATTTTTCAAATATGATTTTACAAACATAAAGGAACTAAAACTAGAGCCATTTAGAATGCGAAGAACCTCTTCTATGCTAAGATAAATTTTTAAGCAGATTAATACATACTAAGCTCCATGTAGGCTTGACACATACCTATAAAGTGAATGGTGTCTTCTACCATATTCAGATTACATATAGTGCATACGGTGACTGAATTGTTACAATATGATTTGGCGTTTAGATTAAGTAGACCTCCTCTAGCTTTCATTAACGAATTGATCATATAGGCGGAGAAATAATTTGTTCTTTAGTTGGCAGTAAAGGTTAGGTTAGCGATGCCACTGCATCCAAAAGAAAAAGAGTACAAATGCTAGGAAAGGTCTACATTTTTAAGTATTTTCAGTTTCTGCAATATTAGAATCCATCAAAACTTCATAATCGATTAATATTTCATTGTGGACATCTGAACGTTATACTTTTGACATTTTTTTCATATTTTTAGAGTACATTTTGTAAACAAGCGTACTTTTAACTTGTAGCTTTATATACATTTTCTTCACGTTCTTTAATAATGAGACGTTGTAAGATCATCTTCCATGCAAAGCAAAGTAATAAAAAAAATCTTGAATTTGAAAAAAATCTTGACGGTCGAAAATATTAGTGCTCGAAAAGCTTCGGTTAAAAATTGTCAGTAGATGATTCTAAATTGTAAAATTTCTATTAATATTAATTGTATCAGGCAACACTATTTGAGAAGTCCGAATGATTACGGCCAATGAAAAATGAATCACGTATGGCAATAATGGGGGAAAAAATCATAGACGGAGCAAGGTGAAGCTTCGCAGAATTGACACCAAGAAATGTAATGCAGTGTGTTAAGTTAGGTTAGGGTTGCCAGACGTACTGTTTTTATCGGTACATGTACCGATTTTTGTGTAACGTACTGATTTATGCATAACATCCAAGCACGCAAATGTACTGAATTTGTTATGTTTGTATTTTCTTGTATTGATTTTTGTCTTAAAATTTAAAACTCTATATCATTTCTTTACTTGCTTTGAAACACCCAAAATCTTAGGTCAAAAAGGTAGATAACTGAACTTATCAAGAGAACTTGTTAGAAGTAGCGATACAGCAAAGACTATTTCTGTATACCACACAGTAGCTAAAGCTACGTTTCGGAAAATTGTGTCATCATGGGAATTGCTTTTACTGTTGCAGTAGTTTAAGTCATAATAAAGCTAAAATATTTTAAATATCAATGAAACGGGCCTTGTTGGATAGAAAATTTTATGACATTAATGTTTAAATATGATTCCGGCCATGTGGCCGCTACGGCTGCCGCGTATAAGGCGTAATCTAGAAAACAATTTATACAAACTTTTCATAGCATATACGGCCGTATGTCTTCGAAAGTTGATTTCCAGGTGTTCAATTTTCTCTGATTTATCAACGCAAACAAGTGACTTTACATAACCGCAAAGAAAATAATCCAATGTGGTTAAATCACACGATCTTGGTATCTAATTAATTGGGCTATTACGTGAAATTACTATTTTATCGAAAGTTTCTTTGAGTAAATCAATAGCAGCGCCCGCTGTGTGGCATATGGCTCCGTCCTATTGGAACCACATGTCGCCAAGTTAAATTCCAGCTAATTGAGATAAAAAAATGTTTTATCATTTCCCAATAATACCGTTCACCATTGACAGCAACATTCTGAGAACTTCATTTTTGAAGACATATGGTCCAATGACTCCGTCAGCCTATAAAGCAAATCAAATCGTACTTTTCTATGGATGTAATCGTGTTTCGACTAAAGCTTGTGGATTATCTTCACTGCAAATGCGACAATTCTACATATTTACGTACCCATGCAACCAAAAATGTGTTTCTTCGAAGAACAAAATTTTTAACGGAAGTTCAATATCAATGTCAATTTATGTTTCAGTCCAATTTTAAAGCGTTGCTCTGGTGTAAGTCTATCCATAACGAAATGTCAAACCTAACTAACAAAAAGCATCTCCAGCAGTTAAATTGATTGTCAAATAAAGCAGTGTTGCAAACTTAAAATTATAAACCTCTAAAAAAGATATATTTAACCTCTTTTTAACAGTTTTGTTTTTGTTTTTTATAAAAAGTGTACTGCCATTTTACCAAATGTACTGATTTTTTTCCGTTGTGTATTGATTTCTTTGATTTCAAATCTGGCAACCCTATGTTGATTTGAAAGGGAATCGTCTATTGTGGGCTTTTACAACCTGGTCAAATGATGGAGTTTGACCTCTACTGTCAACAATTAACAAGACTGAGCCAGCAATTGGCTAGGAAGCTTTGATACATCCGCCATATAGCCAATACCATGCACCTTCAGATTATCATTTGTTTCGATTTCTGTTTTTCACACAGAAACTCCATAAATTCTACAATGATTGAATAATGGCTTTACCCCAAAGCATGTTTCAAAAATGAGAAAAAGATGTTTAATTTTTCATCAAATTTGTAAACGAACCTACATATTATAAAAATTAAATTTAAAAATATTAAAAATTTTTTAGTTAAACTAAACTAAGAAACGGAGTAGGATTGATGATATCAAGGAAGATAAAGAACTCCCTTCGAACATGGAGACCAATTTCGGATCGTGTGATGATGGATCGCTTCAAGGGTAGACGCTCAAGAATCTAGTAAAGAGGAATTCTACACACAGGTAACATCCGAGCTCACGGAAATTTGAAAAGGTGATGTCATCAGGAATATGAACGGAAAGCGTCTAATAGAATTGTGCCAGACATTTCAACTGGTCATAGTTGGCTCCATCTTTCCGCATAAGGAAATACACAAATATACGTGGACATCCCCGAGCGGCAATGCAAGCCATCGGATAGACCACATATGCGTGAGTAGAAGATGGAGAAGCTCTTTATCGGATGTCAGAAATAGAGAAGGCGCTGACATCGGCAGTCACCCCAAGCTCATCACAAGTGAAATCAAGATAAAATTTAAATGTCAAAGAAGCTCCATCAGACACACAAGGTGATGACGGCTCTGCCTATAAAAGCTCCAGAATAAAGAAACCAGGCACGCATTAACTTTGGCAATCCGTGAACGGCTACCAACAAACCAACATCACTCTGTGAAGATATCAGAGCAATATATAATCAAGTCGAGATCAGAGCAATATATAATCAACTCTTGATGTAGTGCAACCAAATAGAAGAGTTTGGATATCAGATGACACTTGGAACCTGGTTTTTCAAAGAAAGGAACTAAAACTGCAACAATACCTTGTGCAGCAATACAATCAGCTAGCGACAAAGTAATGAAAGCTGCAGGAAGAGACAGAAGTTCCTGGAACGACTGGCAACGGCAGCAGAAGAAGCGGCTTCAGAATAATATGAAAAAACTACACCATACGCTTAACTATCTCACTAATCGAAAGTGTAATAGGAATCAAGCTGTTGCTGATCGAAATGGTACACTAATAACGAACAATGATGCACAAACACAGAGATTCTCCATCTCCAACATTTAAATGAAATTAGTAACGTCACAAACACCAATGAGGACAGCGAAACGGTTGAGAACAGCCTAAGAATACCATTCAACCCAATCCGAATGAGATAACGGAGAAGATTGGTAAATTGGAAGATAGTAGGGCAGCAGTCTAAGATGGATAACCAACGGAAATTTTACGGGTTGACATTCAAACCACAGCTAAACTTCTACGGCCTCACATCACATCAGTATGGGAAGAGGAGAGGCTGCCTCTTACATGTAAGAAGGACATCATTGTAAAGTTACCAAAAAGTGGCGACTTGAAAGACTGTAATAATTGGAAAGGAATTACTCTACTTAACACCATATATAAGATACTTGCAGTCATAATACAGGGGAGGCTACAGCGCAGAATAAACAACATACTGCGAGACGAACAAGCTGGCTTCAGACCGAATAGAAGCTGCGTAGACCAGGCCAACACTTTACAAATAATTATTAAACAGTCTATAGAATAACGTAACCCCCTGTTTCTTCTATTCGTTGATTTCAGGAAAGCGTTTGATACCATCAAATGGCAATGTGGAAGTACATACTAAGAACATTAAGTCAGTGGTTTAACGTGAGTACCTGCCCTAGGACGTTACCTCACGGTGCCAAAGCACGAGTGAATACAATGCGTCCACCAACGCCCCCACCTATGATTAAAATCACCAGTGAGTACCAATTTAAAGCCATGTTATTTGGACATGACCTCACACCTTGGTAAGGTGCCGGAGACTATCTAAACTCCTACCGATCTATGGGTCACGGCACCCGGTTAAAAATGTAACTCCACACCGAGCCAGCATAGCTCTCCCCGCGATTTGGGTTTAAACCACAGCCACCACGTTGCTCCCACAAAGGGGGCCTCACCATAGTCGGGCAGGAACCGAAATTCCTGGGGCTCCCGACACCCGTGGCACCAGAATTAAGCCTCCGCTCAGGCCTCGTAGCATAAATGCTACTACCAGTGTAAGTCCCAAACAACTTCGGACTGGTGACCAAGATGGTGATAACAACAAACAAGAAACACTCAAACAACACAACAATAAACGGAGCCACCCTCACGGGAGAACTCAAAGTGACATCGTGCGCCACGGACACAATACACAACAACAAGAACACAACCAGTCAAAAGCAGACCAGTACAAACACACAACACCCAAAACTGCAGCCACAAATCAAGCCGCAAACAGCAGGCCGGGAAACAGCAAACAGCAGACAATCACAGCAAGCAGCATAACACATCAACCGTCAGCACCCCAGCGGGACACTAAGCTAGAAAAAGGCTAGCCAGGAGACCGCTAAGATGGTGATGTAGGTTCAACCTCCGCTAATAGTGCCGTCCTTCTACGCCTAAACACCTCAAGGGCAAAAACGCCCAGCCTACCATAAGTACGATCGTCCAACAATACCCTACTGAAATCCCACACCCCCCCAGTATGGGTAATACCCATACTATCTAAATCCCTAACGTCATCATAGTCCGGGCACGAAGTCAGTACATGCCTCCAGTCCTCAATTCCCCTCCCACACCGACAGTCCGCTGATTCAGTCTGGCCAATTCGATGCAAAAATGCATTGAAAGAGTCATGTCCCGTCAGTATGAACCCCAGACTCAAGCCAAAGCCAAAGTCAGGGTGTTCCCATACGAACGTAACGTCCGGAATAAATCCATAAGTCACCCTTCCCTTGTCGCTGTTCGTCCATCTCGTCTGCCACCTATCTACGGGGCACCCCTGCAAAAGGGCCTTTTACCTATCTCTCCCAATCTCGAGCTCCGAAACAGAAAGCCAATCGTCCGTCCCAAGTGGCAGTCCCCTCTTGACCCTGAAAGCAATGCTACGACGCACCACTTCCAAGTCAAGCGGAGGTACACCAACAAGGACCTGCAAAGCATCGGTAGAGACCGTCCGACATACCGGAACACATGCCAAGAGTGCAATTCTCCGACACGTGAGAATCTTACTCTGTCCAACAACAGACATGACCGTCTTATACCACACCGACGCGCCATTCGCCGCACAAGCGAAGAAAAGTCCATCGTATATGATACGGACGGCACGCCTGCTGAGTCCTCAATCACTCCTCAATACGCGCCTAACCTTTCCAACGATAGCTGCCAGTTTATGCCTGACATGGGTGAGATGAGCCTAGAAGCTCATACGCTCCCCAACAACTATTCCAAGGTACCTGACCTGTGTCACATAGCGAATGCTGTTGTCACCAAATCTAATGAGTGGAGGTCGCCCGGTTGACAATATGCCCTTAAGCAACATCATCACCGTTTTATCCACTGCGACGTCCACACCAACCCCTACACCCCACTCACAAGCAATGCGAATGGCCTGGGCACCCCTTCTCCCCAGCTCAGCACGAGACCGGCCTTCGATCAGGATGAGCAAGTCATCCGCATACGCACACAGTTTGAATGTCAGCCCGAGCTGCCTCAACAGAGTATCCATCATGAGATTCCAAATGAATGGACCACAGATGGACCCCTGCGGACAACCCCGAACAACCTCCATCCAAACCGTTTCAAAGGATCCAACAACACACGCCTTTCTATCCTCAAAATAGCTGCTCCAAATGCCCATCTCACGACAGCCAACCTCCGATAGCCTTCGTAAGACCTTGTCCCACGAAAGATAATCTAAAGCTCCCTTAAAATCAATGAAAAGCCCACGCACATACTTCGCAGATGATTGTTCGACAAAACTCTTCACATGCATCCAAGCGTCTTCGACGCATTTGCCTTCCCTAAAACCAAACTGGTAACATGAAGGGCCCTCGCTGTAGCATTCCTTGAGTCTGTACACCATGATTCTTTCCAGCACTTTTCCAAATACTGGCAAGAGGCTGATGCCCCGATAAGAGCGAGGATTACTCCTCACTCTATCAGGCGACTTAAGGAGTACCACAACACGAGCACATTTCCATGCGCTCGGGAAGTAGCCCTCATTAATGCACTTACCGTACACCGCCTCCAGGTATTCAGGGATGGCCTTCCAGATGTTCTTACACATCTCTCCGGTCAACCCATCCATACCTGGGGACTTCCTGCTTCTCACCCGACAAAAACAGTCATCTAATTCCGACCTCACCAAGTTTGGAGGGTCAGCAACCTCCACCGGTGGGGGAGGATAGTTGCCTGGCTCCGCCCTTGGAAAGAAAACCCCCAACAATGCGTCCGTGCAGTCCCTCCATGAAGACGACACAGTGTCGCCAACATTGAGGCATCCTATGTCCACCTGACTCTTTCTACCCCTGCAGATACGGTAAACTCTACCCCAGGGGTTATCCCTATTGTCCTGTACAAATCTCTTCCACTCGTCCTCCTTAACTGTAACAATCATGTCCTTGTACGTCTTAAGGCTGCCAAGATACTCGGTCTTACGCTGAGCTAGATCTTCAGCATTGGTACGCCTACCCCTCTGGAAACGTCTCCGGAGGTGTCGAACGCGCCGCCGCATCGTCTCCAACTCAGGGGTCCACCATTTGACCCTCTTGGGCTTTGCATAACTAGCTCGGCCCAACAGTGCATCATTCACCGCAGATGTCATCCGGACAATCTTGTCAACCTGGTCGTTAATCGTTAGTAGCTTAAAGTCTTCAATTGGCACCGATGACAATGCCTCCCTAAAACAGTACCGATAATAGTCCCAATCAACGTCACGCGTTCGCCATCGTAAACCGCCACCAGTCTCCCTAGTCCGTTGTGGACAAGTAACTCTAATCTCGATGAGATTATGGTCACTTATCCCCCAATCGTCACAAAATCTCCAACTAAAGTCTAAAGCAGTAATTGCCGCCCCATTCGCAGCTGTCACGTCAATGTCACTGACGCCCATTGGCCCATCGAAAGTATATAGCTCACTCGGCTCATTCAACACGCTCAATTCTCGCGAGAGCAACCATTCACTAAGCACTCCTCCTCGTATAAGGTTCGGATGTCCAGACCCAAGTCTGGAGATCTTACTGAACCACATACGAGAGGAGGCGTTCGCATCTAGGCCGAGGATAACAGGAATACTACTCGCCGCGAGTAGTACCGTATCCATATACCCTAGATAGGGTTCCAATGAAACGCCAGGCCTACAGTAGATGCTAGCCAGAAACATCTCCCCAAACCACCCTTTTACCCTAACACACACCCCAAGCTGGCTATCAACTAGTTTCGGACAGTCCACGTCGCTGTCCCTAACTATAATCGCGGCCTTTCCCACACCGTCAGTAAATACGCGAAACCCCCCGGAATCCCCCTAACATCACCATTCGCAAAGTACGGCTCCTGGATCAGGCCAAAGCTAGCGTCCAGCTGACACATAGCTTGCCCCAGCTCGCACGTCACCGCCTTCGAGCGCTGACAATTCAGCTGCAAAAGGCGCAACTCCATTAATGTCTGGCGTTCGCCCTGGCAACCATAGCCGAGTACGTGGGACACGCAAACGACAGCATACTGTGGTCCGCTGGCAGGCCCCTCATCTCGCAGTTACGGCACCTCACCGGGTTAACACAACGTGAGGCCAGATGCCCCATCGTCCCACACGTCCTGCACAAATCCGGCCCAATCTGCACTCACGCTGCAGGTGGTCAAAGCCGAGGCAGCGGTAGCAGTGCGGGATCGCAACCTGTTGCCGCAACCTGAAGCTGAACCACTTCACGTAGACCCCACCGACATCAAGAAGCGCGTTCGCAACACGCTCACCGCACTCCAACACAACGTTGACCTGTCCGGCAGGGTCAGACCTCCAGGGACTGGTAACCAGACGAACGCTCTTCTTGAACACCTCATAGCTCATACGCTCCTTCAGGTTCATCTCGAACAACTCCGACATAAATTCGTCAGGAGTGATCGCCGCATGCACTCCGGCAACCACCACCCTTGGACCAAGCTTGTCGCTGACACCTCCAGGCCGACCTCCTCAAACTTTTTGTTTGAGGCAATCCTCTACCTCTCCGCCACCGAAGGTGTACGAATGACCGCACCGCTAGTCCTCTTCAGCGGCCGCATCTCATGCACTCTGACTCCAAGGGTGGGTCCGACCTGTTCGACGACCTTACTCACCACCTCCTTGGAAGTTGCGCCCTTCCTCTTGTCGCGAACGACCACCGACCAGGTTTCCACAGGCTTGGGTGTAGGCCTGGGAACAGCGACACCCTGTGCCCTAACCACCGCAGCAACCGTTGGGGCCTGAGCAACAGGCCTAGCAGCGGGAGCTGGCACTGTGGTCACCGACTGAACCGGCCTGGGAGACTGGAGGATGTCCAGCCTACCCCTCAACCGCTCGTTGTCTACCAGCAGTTTCATCACCAACTCCTCATATCCACTAGCCTGACTCATGAGTCTGCCCATCGTCTCCGCACTAAGGTTCTCACCGAACAGCACCTCACGGAAACTGTCAGTGACAACCTTAACGTCGGCCACAGTAACACCACCATCACACATAGAAAAGGCAGCAGCCGAAGCCACAGCCCTTTTACGCTGTCTGCTTTCCCTGCCAACAGATGGCAGACAGCAGCAAAACCACCACCAACCGCAGAGCTATCAGAGATAGCACCAGCAGCACCAGCATCCGACGTGTTACATACGCCAGAACCAGCAGCACCACCAGCAACACCACCAACTGCACCACCAGCAGCACCACCAACAACACCACCAACAACACCACCACCAGCACCACTACCAGCAGCAGTACCAATAGCAGAACCGCGACCAGCACCACTCTTAGCACCATCAACAGCAGCAGCAGCAGCAGCATCAGCAACAGGAGCAGACTTAAAGCGCTTGGTGGTCGCCTTACCACCACTCGCCTTTACATCAGCTTCCGACCCCGAGCTGCTCAGCTCGCTCTCCGTATGACGGAGACGAGACTTCGCAGGTGGAGGGGGCCCCAGACGCAGCGTCAGAGGCATCACCCTTCGCCGTCTTGCGAGGTTTCCCCGCAGGAGGCATAATACAAAATTCAAATTCAAAGAATCCAACGACTCATCAGATTCAAAAATAAACGCAGCCAACAGGAAGTCAATAAACGTAGCCAAGTCCGTCACCAATTCCAAATAAACACGCCCGAACCGAAATACAACCCGAAAATCAATTGTCCAATAAACACGCCGAACCGTCAACAAAAAACACTCTGGTAGCACCAAAACCCACCGCACGAGTATGGTAACTCCACTCCGTTAGTCCTATCTAACCTCACTTCTTCAAATTGCTACTGACCTTGAAGTCAAAAACTGAGACACCACAGAAATTACCCCTGGGAGTCTCAACTTTATAACAACAATTCTTCACAATTTTATCACTCACACTTGTAAACACTCGGTTTTCACACACGAACAGTTTGTAACAAACTTAAAATTCTCCGCTTTGAAAAAACACGTCTTTACAATCCGACAGCCAAACTAGACAGCCATACTAAGAACAAAAGGAGTACCCCAAAAAATAAATCGAATAATCAGAGCTATGTATAAGGATGCAGAACTTTCAGTTCTTTACAACGGGAACATCAGCCAACCAATCCACACCAATGCTGAAGTTAAAAAAGGATGCTCACTATCACCTCAGCTATTCATCATCATGCTGGATGACATAATGAGCAAAGTTTGTTGAAAAAGAAGAGGGAAAACATGGAGTCTCTCATGCCAACACGAAGACATGGACTATGCAGATGAAACTTATCTACTCTCGCATAAGATTTCCCATATGCAATCGAAACTGAAGGACCTAGAAAGATTGGCTTGTAGTTTTGGACTTGAGATAAATATCAGGAAAACTAAGGCCATGGGAATAAATAATACGAGCACGGAAAACATCAACCAATTGAGTACGTAGATAGAGTCTGCTATCTGGAAGTACAATGACTACAAACAGTGGCGCAGAAACAGACGTAGATAACAGGCTCAATAAGGCGAGAGCGGCATTTGGACGAATGCAATCAGTATGGAGAAGCACACATATATCCAGACGGACTAACCTCAGAATATTCAAATCATGTGTTAAATCAGTACTGTATGCTGTATGGCAGTGAAACCTGACTTGTATCGAATAACATCATACAGAAACTCCAGGTATTCATTAACAAGTGCCTCAAAATCATATACAGAATACTTTGGCCTAACATCATAAGTAACACGGAACTGTGGAGCATGACTAATGAGGAACCCATACTGAAACAGATAAGGAGAAGAAAATGTGGATAGATCGGTCACACCATCCGAAAAAGTCGAGATAGTATCCCCAGAATGTCACTCGAGTGAAATCCTAAAGGCTCGAGAAATCGTAGTTGACCAAAAAACATCTGGAGACGTACAATTATCCAGGAACTGAGACAGAACAACCAAACATGGAAGGAGGCAGTGTCAACAGCACTAAACCGTGTTAGATGGAGATGCTTTGTGGAAACAATATGCTCCCAAGAGAACTAACGGAAAAACAAACAAGGAAACAATACTTTAGCTTAATAAATTCGCTAAAATATTTAATAGCTTTGTTTAAGAAAAACTTTAAAAATATGTTTTAAAAAATTTTGACAAAACATATTGTAACGTTTTAACCTTTTTAAAACGTTTGAGTTCGTTC
Organism: Wohlfahrtia magnifica; assembly: GCA_023159175.1. Taxonomy (NCBI): domain Eukaryota; kingdom Metazoa; phylum Arthropoda; class Insecta; order Diptera; family Sarcophagidae; genus Wohlfahrtia; species Wohlfahrtia magnifica. Next base: position 68,784 of record JAKWBJ010000244.1, on the reverse strand, counting down.
AAATTGCGTTAAAATAAAATAAATACCGCTTCATTTGGTTGTTTTACAGGTTTTATTATTCCACAATAAAAACACGGATTTATGTATTTAAAAAATAATTTTTCGTTACTTTGACTTTCGTACAAATTGAAATACAAATAAATATTGTACAAATATATTGTTGTTTGTGTTTTGTACTTTTGAAAATGAAGAGCACAATAATCTTGTGAGAGCGAAAAAGTTTTTACTTCCATTCATTCCTCTTTCTCCTCTTATTCGCAAACTCAAGACTGCTTTACTCTAAGTAAAATGCAATATATTAAACCTAAAAAAAATTAACACAATGAATGATTTATTGTAGTGTGAGCCATTCATTGATGTTTTTATTTAATGTGCTCATAATTCTCTTCACAACATTTCAATAAAACCGTATAGTAATGAGTACAGAAGTATTAAGAGCTTATCACAAATATATACACATTTTAACACATTTCAAATGATTAATGAGATCACAACACTAATTCATTTGAAAATTAATGCACAATTTTTCTTTTTATTGGCATTCATGCAGGTCTCTAATACGGTGCACTCGCGAATATATGAACACCATAATACTTACATGAACACTACAAAATATGAACACTTTTTTCTTTAATTAACTAATCTAAAATTTGAGCTTATTGCAAAAGCTTTAAAATATGAACAGCTTATGAACAGCATAATAATTTTAAGTGCATTTCTTTTTTTAAACTAAATTGTTGTTTTTTTAAATCCAATAAACAATAAATAAAAATTTAACATTAGAAACTTTTATTTTTATGAGAGAGACGTTTTTGAAGGGGTATTAGACGTCATTCACAAATATGAACAATCTTGCAAAAGTGAACTGGCTTGGTTTTAATTAGTTCATATTATCGTGAGTGCATTGTAGACCATATAACTTGGCGTTGTTTCGGGTAAGTTCACAATTTTCTTAATGAGAAAACGAAACACCTTTTCCACTTAATCATATTTCGTATAAACCCAAACTTGAGCTGTATAAAACAATAAAAGAGAGGATTATTGAATTTCTTAAATTTATTGGCCTTAGAGATTTTGAGTGGTTTGATCAGGTTTAATTAATAACTAATTTTGAAGCAGACAATTTATTAATCAAATACTTCTTAAACGACAGATTATAAATTATGTCTATACCAAGATATTTATAACAGTCAACGATTTCAATATTATCATCACCAAAATTCCATTTTAGATTCTTAAAAATTCTAGTTCCTCTTCAAAACACCATAACCTGGATTTACTCTGATTAACCGTCAAACTCCACTTCACACAGTATTCATATAATGCATCAATCATACTTTGTAATACAACACCTAGAATGACAATGTCGTCTGCATAAAGAAGACTATTCACAACAGTACTTGCAACATTTAACTCTCCAGGAAACACATTCATCAGATCATTAATATACAGGAGAATAATACATCCCTGTCTTACACCAACATTAAATGAGAAAGACTCAGAAGAAGATTAACCAACCCATTTACGACTAGACGTGTTCTCATAGACGTTCTGTAAAATTTTTACGAATTTAAAAGACAGTACGAAGCTAGATAGCTTACAAAATGGGTTATTTCGTGATATGGTATCAAATCCACTGGAGAAATTGACGATAAAGATTAGCTCAACTATGTTAACCATGTTAAATACGTTATTCACCGTAGAGTAACCTTCTCTGAACCCAGCTTGTTATTCATAAAATATTTTGTTACTTTCAAGCCAATCTGTTATACTGTGCAAGAATTTCATGTTAAAAATTTTGCAGAAGGAATTAATTAAAGAAAAGCCACGATAATTCACTGATTTAAAGGTCACATTTTTTAAATAAACGTAGGGGGTGTCTAAAATTGAGGTATCATTTTAATTAAAATTTCGGATAATAAAAACATACAAATAGGATCCGGTTAAAAATTATGTCGGTCAAGTAACCCAGCTAAGGGGCTTCGCAGGCTCCCAATCACTGACTTAAAGGTCACATTTTTTAAATAAACGTAGGAGGTGTCTAAACTTGAGGTATCATTTTAATTAAAATTTCAGATAATAAAAACATACAAATAGGATCCGCTTAAAAATTATGTCGGTAAAGTAACATTGCCAAGGGGCTTCTCAGGCTCCTAATCTTTTTCCAAAATTATTAATCACGCTTTTAAATAAACTGTTGTCAATGGTTGATATCTGCTCGATAACTGGTTTTAAGCTCATGAACTGTTGTTGGATTATTGCTATACACTTTCGATTTAAAAAAAAAAAACTACAAAAAAAGACAGACAAGTGGCACCATTCTGCTGAAACTACATATTACCTACTTCTAAATCGTCAATTTTCCACAGCTTTTCAATTTTTTTTTTTCTACAAAATTGGTCCGATGATTCCTCCGGATCACAAACCACACCAAACTGTAACTTTTTGTGGATGTAATGGTTGCTCCAAGATACATAACTCTTGGATTCTCTTCACCGTAAATGCGGCAATTCTTCTTGTTGACGTTATCACTAAGCTGGAAATGGTCTTCATCGGTGAAGTTTATTTTGTTAAAAAAATTCTTATTTTCTTCTAGTTTTTCGATGGCCTTTTTCAGAAAATGTTTCTAAAATGCAAGCGTGTTGTTCCTGGATACAGGTTACATGACTATGAATTTCTTAAGAACCATTAGGCAAGCTAGACAATAATATACCGAAACAACATCGAGCTTTCATTGAAAATAAAAGAGATACACGAAACAAAAGTAATGTATTGTAACGAAAAAAGTACAACTCTACATTGTGGTATTTTGGTATATGTCAAGTTGGCAGCACTGCCACGTCGAATATCTTTACGTAAAATTTGAATTAGCGGATAAGGAAATAGAAAATCATGGATATTTCCTGAACCTTCTAAAAAGCAGACAATTAAGTATACATGTCAGTTAGTTATCATTTGGCTGTCGTAAGATAAAGACGTGTTAAAGCGGAAAAAAAGTGCTGTATAGTGAATATTAAGTTGTTGTCAAATGTATAAAAGTTATTGTGTAGTAAATAAAAGATAACAGTAAAACAAGAAAAATAAAAACGGTATTTACTTTATCTCAAACGTTCTAAAAAGATTAAAACGTAGCAGTATTATGGTATACTTTCAATTGTCTCGTATGAAATATACTTTAAATCATGAAAAAACCCGTAATATTTATATTTTTTTATGTTTTATTTTTAAAACTAGTTTTTATTTTTCAAATACGTTAGCATTTTACATTTTAAATTTGTATTTTGAAAATATCTCAAGTGCGTTTTTATTCTCAGCAACATGATCATATTACTTACTAATTTATACTTTCAATTGCCGCCTAGTGTACATGTGTCAAAAGTAAAAAAAAAAACACTATTTTCTTTTTGGAAAACCTCCGATAAATTAGGCATATTGTAAATAATTTTAAATAAACGTTTTACTTGTAAATCCATACATATACTCGTATTAAAATGAATATTTTTGAATGAATATTTTTATATCTTTTTAGCTACTTATACGGTAATCAATGATAGTGAATATGAGTTCGAAACATTGCGCTTTGAGTACCGATTAGATCATAAAGAACTTTATGATTTTGCCTTACAAATAGCCAATGGTATGAGATTTTTGGAGGAACAGAAAATTACACATCGGTATGATATTTTTTATATTATTTTGTATTTCAACAATAACTTCGTATTTAATGAAATATTTTTAATATTCTAGCGATTTGGCGGCGCGTAATGTACTGATAAATGAAAGAAAAATTTTAAAGATTTCCGATTTTGGTTTATCACGCCATGACGTATATGTAAACACAAAGACGAGAAAGGTATGTCTATTCTAAATATTTGGGATATACTGTGGTGGCAAACTATTAAGGGACAACAAGTGTTTGTATCCTGACATGAATCCAAGTTTAATTTATATGGTTTGGATAGTAAAAAGTTTGATAGACGTCCATCAAACTAAGAACATAACCCTCGCTATACTTTTGCCTAGAATTTGTTAATAATGCAATTGCCGTCCATAAATAGCTGGCCACCACTGTATGTATTACATAAAAATGTGAAGTGAATGTGGCAAATTTTGAGCGTTCATTATGAAACTGTACAAAATTTGTGAGCTATGTATGATCTTTTTAGCAATATCCTCTTGAGACCTGAACATGAAACGATTATGAAAACGGTTTATTTTTGTATATATCGCTTTCGTGGTTTTATTGAAAGAAAAGTTTCCAATTGTAAAAAAAATGGCGACAACTTTGGCGAAAAGTCGATTTGCCAATAGTTTTAGAAACTCTAGAGTCTACGCCAAGAAATACAAGTCTAGAAGCTTCCAAAAAATGTCGCTACTTGTAATAAATGAAGATATTTACAGTATACATATGTGTACCCGTGGTCTTAAGAGGTTATGGGGACTATACGCCAAAAAAAGCTGCTCATGTTTTGAGGATAAATGCCCTACTATTTTGAATTTTTGAAGACTGCCTCAACCAGATTGTTCTGCATTGAATAAATGGTAGTCAAAAGGCTATTTTTTAACGTAACACCAGTATACTTGTGATATTTTCAATATATTTTAACATACAACTTGTGCAACCTATAACGTTTTTTTGACAACAAACATAAATCAAATCATAATCAAATAGTACAACATCATGTCTGATTATTTTTATACTAATGCTTAGTTCGAACGAATTAATTGCGTTCGATACAAGTCGTTTACGATTGCAATTCCATACGATTTCATGCACTTCGGGTTGTCGTAATGGATATCTTATTCATCTCCAATAATATTCATCTCCAATAATGTTCGATGTAAAAATTACTTCTATTTATAGCGTGTGGTAAACAGTTTCCTTTTTGTTGCCTAAAATATTTCGTTCATGACAGAGTAAGAACAAATGACAAATCTATATATACCCTACAAAATGTCTTATCATTTGTTTAAAACACAAACCATGTGTAAATCTCGCATTTTTAAGTTATACACCCAGAACTAATTCGACAAGTTATTAAATTTACGTCTATATCCAATATTTTAGCTACCACTGAGATGGCTTTCAATTGAAGCAATACTTTATAACACTTATAGTAGTAAAAGTGATGTGTGGGCCTATGGTGTCGTTTTATGGGAGATTGGTACTCTGGGAGCATCCCCATATCCTACTGTAAGTAATAACGAGCTTGTAAAATTTCTTAAGTCGGGAGGACGTTTAGAAAAACCCGATATTTGTACACATAAAATTTACGAATTAATGTTGAAATGTTGGAGCGAATACTGCGATGAAAGACCTTCGTTTGATGAAATTCATAAAATGTTGAGCTCAGAAAGTCCTTATATTGATATTAATACTTTAAGTGATGACTATGTTTTTCCACCTATTAAAGATGATTAGAAAATACTATTAAATATTTATATTACTTATGTACGAATACCATATATTATCAAATGCTCGCTTTTATAAAGTGCAATGCGAGTAAATTCTAATTTAAGTAGTTCAATCTAGCTAAATTATCAACTATAAAAATGATTTTACCTTTTGTTGTCAAATCGTAAATATCAGCTGAATGTAGTTTTTAAGTTTATAATAGAAATAAGTTAGTTGTGTATAATTAATTACATATGTACATACATAATGTCATATGAAATCCAAATCGCACCAAGCTACAAAAAATGCAAAATCAAAATCAACTTTTTTAATCAACTTTATGTTTGATTATTATGAATCCTTTCGAAATACATATTCCCAAAAAAAATGTTTTCCATTGTTCCTCTTGGGAGCATAGGGCTTCCACAAAGCATTCCTATCTTACACGGTTTGCAACCGTTGTCCTCGCTCTTTTCCCATTTATGTTTGGGTTGCCTTAGTTCCTGGATAATTGTGCGTCGCCAGAAGTTCTATGGTCGACCGCGGTTTCTTGATCCTTGATTATTCCACTCAAGTGTCATTCCTGTACTACCATTGGAATTTTAATCCAAGGTATGGCAGATTCACCTCAACTTCTTTTGCCATATCTGCTTCAGTATGAGCTCTACGTTTCTTAAATTCCATAGATCTATGTATGTTACTTATGGTGTTAGGCCAAAATATCTTGCCTATGGTTCTAAGACAATTGTTGGTGAATATTTATAATTATTGCGTAATGGTGTTAAACACTGGCTAGGTTTCACTGCCGTACAACAGAATTAATGTCACACACGATTTAAATAAGTTCTAAGCTTGGTTAACCTGGATATATAATAGCTTCTCTGTGGTATTGTTGTTAATTCGCATGGCTTTGGTTTTCCTGATATTTATCTCTAGTCCAGCACTGCGAGCCAGTCTTTCTTGGTTTTCTAATTTTGACTGTATGTTGAAGATCTTGTGTGAGAGCATACCCCTCCTCTGTGAACAAACTTCGCTCACGATCTCATCCAGTATGATGTTAAATAGTAGAGATGAAAGTGGGCATCGTTGATTTACTCCAGCGCTGGCATGGAATGATTGGCTGATGATTTTTTGGGCTACTCCTTTTATTCTCAATGCTTTTAATATGGCAATCTGTTTGTCTGATGGTATCAAAGGCTTTCTTGAACTCGATGAACATTAGGTACATGGGGATACGCCACTCTAGAGATGATTAGTAACTACTTGGTTCCTTCAACACTTTCTATTTGTGAGATAGTTTCCTCATGCTATTCTGTTCAGCTGTTTCTTTTGCTTTTTTCCTAGCCCTTCCAGAAACTTCTACTTGTCTCTTACCTCGAAGCATTGTTATTGTTTAGCTGCAGCTTAAGTTCCATTCTTTGAGAGACCGGGTGCCAAGTGTCGTCCGTTATCCATGTTGTTTTGTGTTTGCACTACAACCAGTGTGTCTTCTGCTATTTAATTATATGTTGCTGTGATATCTTCCATGTCTGGTGCTGGTCTGTTGGTAACTGTTCACAGATTGCCATTCCTAACGCGTTCCTGGCCATGTTATTCTAAAGTTGTTGTAAGCGGAGACGACATTTCAGTTTAAGCTTGATTTCGCCTGTAATAAGCTCTTGGTCAGCGTCAAAATGCCCAAAGATGTTCACACATAAAACAAAAATTTAACTCATGCCAAAAAAGAACGAAGTTAAGTTGAAATACTTGACAAATTATACTATTTTTTTGACATTCACAAGAAATTGTTTTTACAATTTTCGAAATACAGTCGAAAGTTTGAATTATGGGTAAAAAAAACTGGTTTTTCATCCCTTCATGCATTTACAAGCGAATAACTTAGCTGAATAATTATATAATTTATGTTTCTTAGTGGACTTAGAAAGAAGATATATAGGTCTTTTTGACTAAAAAAAAAAACTATATCTAACAGGCGTAGGTTTCATATCTTTATAAGTAATACAAAAATAAGAAATTTTTTTTAATTACAAATTCTTTAATAAGAAATAAGCTTAACTTAAAAAACTAAAAGTTTTTGGTTTAGTTTTCATTTTAAAAAGTTTTTTGATTCTCCTGTAAAATTTTTGAAATGTAACTTAGGGCTTTTTGGATTTCATTTGACGATATGTACTACATACATTAAAATTAGAGAAATAGATAAATAAAAAATTTGTTTTACATACAAAATTTTGCGTTTGATTCGTTTAAATACTTGTATTTTTAAGAAGTCTTGCTATTGCTTCTTTAAAATCCAAACGGATAAATTTGTAAGTCTATTGAAATAAATTTGCTTTTAATTTTGATCTTTCTCACTAGTCGCAAAGATAATATAGTTGTTTGGATTTGGTTGTGTAGTCTTAAAGTTCGAATATTGCTAACAGCGTTACCGTTGAGTTTTTTCAAATAGTGGCACAAAAAGGGGTTTAGAAAGAAAAAGTTGCACCTTTTGTTTTATGGTGTTTATTTAAGTAAAAAGCACAATGTATACAACAACAACAACCATACAACAAATTTTACAACTCAGTACGGATACACGAGACAGTAAATATTAACATAATATAGCTATCTCTTTCTTTCGAGCTGAATTGTAAAATTTTTTATTTTGCGTTATTATTGCATTCTGGCGCAATAAATAAAATTTTTCGGAGGTAAAAAAATTTGTGTTCGTGAATTTTTTAAAAAATGAAGGTATTTTATCCAACATTTCAATTTTCTTTCCAGATATTTCTTGCAGGTGGCTTACGGATTAAAGTGAGTAAAATCATATTTATACTTTTTTGATCATATTTATACTTTTAAATTATTAAAAAAGTGTTTTCTTTTTTAGGTAAAATTTTGGTGTGTAGCAAAAAAGCAAAATGTGAGTATTGTGTCTTATAAACAATTTTAAAATAATTATAATGTAATGTTTTTCAGTGATCAAGAAACACATCATAAAATGGAAGCTGAACACAAAGTTCATAAATATGTTTCCTGCAACAAGACGCGGTATATGTCGAGGTGAGTACATATGTACATATTAATACCTACAACCAAGTGCAAAAGCTACATAAGAAATGAGTTTTAAATTGTTGTAGACAAAGAAAAATAGCTGATTTTCGATTTTTGAGCTGTCATTGGTGTCCTCACCGTATACACTGTGGTAAAAAGTTAAAAAGAAGAAACCAAAAGTAATTCAATAGCTTAATAAATAACGAATAATTCCTTAATAATGTTAAATTGAAATTTTATTATAATATAACTTTATAAGGTGTGCTTCAAAATGATAAGATCACCTTAATATTTACTCAATTCATCCAAACTATAAAATGTTATGTATGGTCACCTTATTAAAAAAAAATTCTACGTTCAAATAAATGAATAATAAGCCGGTTTTGCTCTTAGAGATGTACCGTTATATTATGTTTATTTAAATTTATGTAAATAAGTGCAAAATTCAATGCGTCAATATTATCTGCGCGGTATGGGTCGCAGGAAACTTTTGCCACTTTATGAACAAGGACAATTGTGACACTTCATTAGCAGGGATTGAGTATGCGTGGAATGGCGAAAAAACTAGGACGATCTTTGTGTGTTGTGCAAAATTTTTTCAAAAACAGAGAAAATTATGAAAAATTAAAAGGCATGGGTCCTCCAAAGGTCCTGACTACCCGTGAAACTCGGTTAATTTCACGAAAGGCCTCGAATTCCATGAAAAGTGCGGTAACAATAAAAGAGGAATTGAAATTACAAGCTTCAAAAAGCACAATTCTAAGAGCCTATCAACGCCCAGCTAAACCTTATTTGAGCAAAATTTAAAAAAATTCCCTGTCTGACTAAGCAGCATAAGATTAATCGTAAGGAGTTATAAGATATTCCATACATTTTTGGGTTTGTATGTAATTTTTTCTAAAGAGAAAAAATTTAACCTGGATAGACCAGATGGTTTAAATTGCTATTGGCGAGATTTAAGAAAGGAAGTCTTGTTTTTTTACAAAGGGAATTTCGGCGCTGGCAGTTTGATGGTTTGGTCTGGCTTTGGCTTACATGGTACCCTGGAACTCTACTTTCCTTCCACTCGAATGGATAGTTTAGAGTGCAAGGGCATTCTGTCTGAACGTTTGCTGCCTTATTTGGCCCAAAATGCTGACAAAACTTTCACCTTTCAGCAAGATAACGCAGCAATTCATGTCAACAAGTCGACCAGACAATGGTTTGAGGAGCACAATATTAAAGTACTTGATTAGCCAGCACGTTCCCCTGACTTAAATCCCCATAGGGCTTGATTGTGCGTAATGTTTATGCAGACAACAAACAGTACCGGACAAAAGATGAATTAAAAGTGGCAAGCTGCAACAGCTAGCGCGAAATCAGCTCGAACGTTCTGGACAATTTAGTAAGTGCGATGCCATCCCGTATTTTCAAGACAATAGAAGGAAATGGGAACTGCATAGATTAAAAATAATTGAATAATTCTTAGTTTAAATAAAAGTTTGGATAAATGAATCACTTATCATTTTGACGCATTGAATTTTGCACTTTTTTACATAAATTTAAATAAACATAATATAATGGTCTCTAAAAGCTAAGCCTGTTTTGCTTATTCAATTATTTGAACGTATAATGTTTTTAATAAGGTGACTATGCGTTACATTTTATAGTTTGGATGAATTGAGCAAATATTAAGGTGACCTTATCATTTTGAAGCACACCTTAGCCATATGTATAAGATGTTTTTGTAAATAAGAAATAATAGTCCATTAATAGTGATAAAATCACATTTTTTGTACTTTTTTATAATTATGTAAACACATATATAGATATGTATTTTTATATGTAAATAAAACTTTCATTAAACTGAAGAGTCTTTTACTTTTACAGACCAATTTTTTGTGTTTAATTTTGTTTTTAATACTAAGTTTTGTAAAAGCACACAACGCTTGGTCCGTACAAAAGTGGAAAACTGATGTGTTTCGTGACTAATCAAAATCTAATTTAATAACGAATATAGTGAGACGTAATATGGAAGTATACCTAGTAGAAGGTTTGATCCACGCAATTGTAAATTGCATTTGAGGCAAGGTAATGGTGCGGACTTGCTTTTTAGCAAATGGGGTAGGACCCTTTCAAAAAATGATATCATGGATCAAGTTCTTACTGAAAACATCTAAGAAATTAAATTGATTCCATATGTTGAGTGGAATACGATAATAGCCCGAAAAACATATCAAGGTTAGACAGACAGTTCATTGAAGAGAGTAATGTTCAAGTCTTTGATTGGCCGGCACAATCACCGGACTTAAAGCTCTTTGGAGTAATAAAAAGGAATATCTCAGGAACATGTTCGAAGATAAAAATTCCATCTTATAACGTATCTCGGAGTCCATACTTAATAGCCTTATTGATTCCAAGTCGCGAAGACGTGAGAAAGTTATAAAAATTAAAGGTTCACCAACGAAATATTAATTTGTTTCTTTTGTTTTGCACACCTTTGTTTGAAGGCCTGGCTTGTTTTTGATTTTGTAAAAAATGTTGAGATAAAGTAATATATTATTTTATGTAATTCTGAGTTCATATAAATGCAAATATATTGCAAAAGAACTTTTTCCTAAAATGAAATACTTTCAAAAATAAACGGCATTATTCGTTTTTATAAGATTTGTTACTTTTGTTTTTCACAACATTGTACATGTATGTATGTATTTAAAATGTTGTACATACTACTTTTATTGACCTTTTTAATACACAAATGTAATAGATTTATTTCGTTTAAATAATTCTAAAAATTCTTTTTACATTAAGTAATAGCCAAATATCGGAGTAAACATAAAGACCCTTAAGTGCAATAAAACTTTTGTAATTATATTCATTTTATTTTAAATTAATTTTTTTGAAAATTGCTTTCTGTATTTTTCTATCAGTTCACTATTTGGAATCCAATTTTCTATTTCCTTATCTAATAAATATAATGAAGACAACATGGATGCACAAATTTGTACTTTCAATCTATTTGTTAACTAATTCTTCACAAGGCCTAATTTAAAAAAAAAAACTCGTTCAGTGTACGCGCTGCTGTGAGTTAACACATGCACAGCCAGCATGTATAAGTTGAAATACAAAGATTCATTTAATGAATTTTTAATATTACCTATTGTGTGCCAAGAATGTTCACAATTCTTAATTTTAAAAATGCATTCATATTGCTTATCTTCTGCCTTACTCTCTAATAATTTAAATTAGCTAATAACAGCCTCTAGATCAATTATGATATAATTAAATTCTGAAATGGATCTATGTAGGCAATATCTTCATTGCTGGTAAAAGATCTCGGCTAAAATAAACTTAAGACTTTAAGCCTTTTGTCATTAATGTTGATACGAAATAATATTTTGTCATATAGTTTTTGGTAAAACTTAAAAATATTTGTTTTTATTGATATACATTATACATCCGATATATTTTTAGAATTCATTGCTATTTCAGTTTCATGGCCTATTTATTTCATATTAGAAGTATCTTTGTAATAAGTATTCTCAGTCCTTGTTATTTTAATGTATTCTAACAAATTTGTACTAAAATTTCCACTCTGAAAACATTTATTCAGTTTGCTTATTATACCTAATATAGAGGACAAAAATTTTATACAAACTAGATTTTCAAATGTTAAACCTTCTTGAATAACGCTACTTTTTTCTAAAGTTGTCAAAAAAATTGGCAAAAGTCACAAAGCTTATGGAAAGCAGCAAAATTTAGTGCATTTTTAAAAGTCGCACAAAATGATTTTGGTCGCCAAAAAATTTGCAAAATGCGACTTTAGTCACATCAACGGTAACGCTGATTGGGAATAAAATAAAAAAAGAAAATTGATTTTTTTTAGTTTATTTACACTCTATTATCTGGATTAATTCAACACACAATTATTACATATATTCAACACTTTAACTATTCATCAATGTAGTATTGTTTAAGATTTAATACTTTCAAAGATATGCTTCTTGTTTGCATAGAGGTAAAAAGTTTTTGGCCAAGGTACAAGAAACTTTTAGAGCTGATAATCAGAATTTTCCAGCAAAAATTGGAACGTAACTTGAGGAAGTTAGAGCCGAAATACGAGAAAGTTATTAAGTTGATAATTAAAAGCTTTTGTCTGAGCGACAACTTCTAGAGCGACAACCGATAAGCTACAAGAAACATATGAGACGGTAAGCAAGAGGGTAGATGTAGTGGAGACAAGAATATTAAGCCTCGAGCGATTTGTTGAGGTAATAGAAGAGAAAATCAATAGCTTTCAGTGTCATCAATCAGAACCAGTGCGACTGTGGCAAGAGCGGTCATTTTAAAAGACCGCTAACGAGTGCAAAATATGACAAATGGGAAACTAAGAAAATCTTTGAGAGGGAAAATAAATCAGATGCTGCTGGAAATAAATTTCATAACAATTGCCTTACCGAAAGAAGAGAGTCAGACAACTAAGGTTTATAAGGTACATAAGGGTGGTACAATGAACATCGTAGAGGCCGTCACGTGAAAAGATTACCATGTAACAGTCAAGTCAGTTACAGAAGTGGAAAACGTGAATTAAGCCCTCAAATAAGCTGTCTTATAAAACATGTGATAAAGCCAACGAGGACATTATCAACATCCTTCAATTATATTTAGAGGCCAACAAAGACTAGTCAATGGCTGAGAAAAATGTCACTATACTGGCAAAGATTATAGCGGTTACGGATACAATGGCAGACGGACTAAACGCGAAGAAATATCAGCAGCAGGCCCTCTAATAAGGGCTTATTTGGCTCAATGGGACAGTTTAAAGCTGATTGAAGGGTGCCTATACTGTAATTGGGAATTGCCGATGGAAAACAGTTTCCAATCTAATAGTGGTCCTTTCTAGGATGAACGAAATTTTAACCTTTCTGACTATTTTCGTTTCTATAAGACACATTTGCCTTTTTTGGCCTCTCTCCGCTTTTAAACTTTTGGTTCCAATGGGTAAAATTCTTAAGATATTCAAAAATTGTGAAAATTTAAATAATTAGCACAATAAATTGAAGTAACCAAAGTAACTGAAATAAGCTAAGTAATCGCGAAAATACTGACAAAATTAGGAAATTTCTTCTTGTTGTTTAAATGTAGTTAACAAAAAAGTGATGCGTCGGTCTTACAAACAACGAAAATGGTCAGGAATGTTAAATGAGTGTCATAAGGGACCTAGCGGCAGACATCTTAGCGTGACAAAGACTGCAGAAAAACTAAAGGAACGGTTTTATTGCGTTAGATGTTAGCAGGCTGCCACCGATTGGATAGTGAGATGAACTGAATGTATTGCAGCTAAAGGTGAAGAGAGGATAAGCGAACTTCGTTATAGGTTGAAAGCCAGATATGAACAAGCAAAAAATATTGAGGGCTTCCTTAAGGGACAACTGGTTCTACTATTCAAACCACTGCGGAAGAAAGGATTATCTCCCAAACTGCAAACAAACTGGGATGGGCCTTACAAAGAAACGAAAAGCTTAAACGGGGGGTTGCGAAAGGATACACCATCTTTTAAAGCTTTAAACTTCACTATTGTGGATGTTATTTTGTTGGTGGATGTTGTAACGACACATTTTCCGCTCGGCTGCTGTGGTAGGTCAGCGGGGTCCAGTGTCGGACACACAATTAATTAAAAGACTATAATTTATAATTATAAACAATTTATTGATTGTTTAACAGAGTAAATAACGTAAGCTATTTCATGTTAGGGAATTTAGATCACCATGGATGTACCAATGGTGATCGAGATATCTCGCCTCCTAGATTGTCTCGGTCACAGTGGATCACCACACTGCGAGGGAGAGTCACCCTTGTCCCCGTTGTCCACAAGTTGATGTGAGGCATATTACTGGAGCCAGTAATATTATTTACTTCAAAATTGATTAGTTAGTTTGGCTCGGAATACTACAAGCAAAACTAAACTTGCCCTTTTGAAGCTGAACACCAACTGTCCTTTTGCTTGGCTTGTTCGCCCTTTTATACCCTTGAAAATAGTATGAGATCACACATGTTCGCACCGACAGTGATTTTGAAAGAATCCATATTTTGGCAAAAAGAATTTGCAGACTCTTGTTTCTTGGGTTCGCTTGGACATTTGATAACTTCTGAACTTAAGCTGCTAATAAACTCTATATATATAATTCCCATAACATTCCATGAAGGAACACGGGGACTTCTCTCAGTCAATTAGCTGCACCCAATTATATTTTTAGACTCATTGAAGCTGACCTACAGTTTAGTAGTATACTCATATAAATGAGTAGTCATTACAAGTCTCATGCTGTTAAACAAAGCAAAAGAATTTGCGGTCCAACTAGAAGAGGATTTTGAACCTACATCAAGCTGGTTGTTTCGATGGAGAAAGCGAAATGGTGTCAAGTATGGAAAAATAGTTGGTGAAGCTAAGGACAATGATGAACATGCAGCTAAAGACTTTCAAGAAAAGGAACTACCAAAGCTTTTGAAGGAATATGCGCCAGACTGTATTTTTAATGCAGATGTAAGTGGGCTATATCACAAGGCGTTACCAAACACTACATACTTTCACAAAGACAGTGCACCAAATGGGTGGAAAATGCAAAAGTGTAGATTGACTATTCTATTCGTATGTAATTCAACAAGTACTTACAAGAGAGTATTTGTAATCAGAAAAACTAACAAACCAAGATGTTTTCAAAATAAAAATATACCTGTAACATATTTTGCAAACAAAAATAGTTGGATGACGGTATCAATTTGGTATGATATGCTTTCTCTGCTAGATAATGAAATGACTAAAGCCAATAAAAAAATAGCTTTATTTGTTGACAACGCTTCGTGCCACAAAACCATAATAAATTTGTCAAATATTGAAATTCAGTACCTTCCACCGAATACAACTGTCATCGTACAGCCTCTTGACCAAGGTATTATTCACGCCCTTAAATGTCAGTATAGGCAGATAGTCGTAAGAAAGCAACTTTGTGCTATTGAAAGTGGAAAGAGTGTTTCTGAATATATAAAGTCTATTTCAGTCTTGGATGCTTTACATTTTATAAAGCGGTCTTGGTGGTTGATTAAGCCAGAGATACACAATTGCAAATTGTTTCAAAAAGGTAATTAAGTATGTTCTATGTATGTCATTTCGTTTTCTATTGCAACGTGTTTTTATTTTTTAAAGGCTGGATTTCATACTAACCGCGATATTTTCGAATGTGAAGAAGAAAATTTTTCTATCGTTACGCCATGTAGCTCCGAGTATTTACATTGCGATGGCGAGATTGCTTGTTTTGGACCTCTAAGTGAACATGAAATTTTGGAAACTGTTGCTCCAAACAACATCACAACTGAAGTTTATATCGAAAAACAGAGAAATATTTGCTGATATGAAGGAAGTTTCTACAAAAGAGGTTTTAGATTCTATTGAAATTTTAAGGAAATACTGCTTGGAAAATGAAATTGAAAATTATTTTGCCATCGACAAAGTTGAGGACCACATTTTGAACAATTTTCTTAAAAAAAAAACAGTCAAAAATTACGGACTTTTTTAAGTAGTTATTCCAAAAGTATAACAATAGTATAATAAACTTCGTTTTTAATGTAACTTATTAGTCAGTTAAATAAAAGAATTTTCAAGTCTGTAATTGAAATAAATACTCTTACTTTTTAACTACATTGTTAGAAAAAACTAATGCCATTTAATTTTTTTTTTAATTTATAGTCATATTATTGAAAATTCGTTTAACTGTCGAATTTGGCTTATTTTCCACAAAAGCTGAACAACTATAGGTGTGGACTATAAGCGAAAACTACTGTACCAACAGTAGAAAAATGCACTTATATGTTTAAAATAAATGTTAATTCTGTATTAGTTATTAGTTGTTGGGGATGGTCTCCCCGTATATATATATATATATATATATATATATATATACGGGGAGACCATATATATATATATATATATATATATATATATATATATATATATATATATATATATATATATATATATATATATATAGATGGTTTATGTAAAGTTTGCACGAAATCGGCTCAGTGGTACCGGAGATGTGGTATTTAGATTTTCCAACAAAATGCCCTCCATTTTCCATATTATGATTTTTTATTGTTACTTAAAAAGCTTATAAGTTACAAAACAAAAAAGTTAAAACCAAACAACGAGATTCTAAAATGCCTAAAGTATGCTACAAAACAAAAAAGTTTGTGCGTTGTTGTTGTTGTTTACAACTATTATTTTTATTAAACATAGGTATAATATACATACAGTATGTCAAGAATGTGTTTACACACATAAAATTTTTAAGCGTTTTTTAATTTCATTAGCAATTAAATGTCAGCATTACTTCATGTCAGCATTACTTGATGCATTTCTTTGTTGTTGTATACAATTTATGCAGTACCTTGAAAAGATTAATTCCAAAAGCGTACCATTTTTCTCTAAATTATGAGATCTACACAACCAAAACAAATATTGCTTAATTTTTATAATGTCAAATAACTCTTTACACACCTGTTATTTTTACTCTTTTTTGCATTTATTTAAAGATAAAACATGCTTTGCCGTTATTTTTGTCGTTTTCTGCAATTTTGTAAACAAGTTGGTGATAAATTTTTGTAATGCAAATCTTATTTAGTTCAATATTACACAATTAAAAAAATGCTAAGAAAAAGGTTACCTTACAACGTCATTCAGTTGATTTACTATAATGAACATTTGAAAAAGAGTGTTGTTGAGTCATCAGCAGCAATACTATCAGTGGCAAGAAAAACTATTTACAATGTACAAAAACGAGCTGAAAAAAGGGAAAGGTTGGAGTTGAAGAAGGGATTTGGCCTAAAGATCACTATAACTAGACATGCAGAGCGTATAACTATTAGAAAAATTATACAAAACCCTCAAATATTCACAAGAGCGCTTGTGGGAGAACTTGAAAAGGAGTGTCATTAATCGGTTCGGCAGACAGTTTTAAAATATAAATACTTCTCAAGAGCAGTACACAAGATTTCATTAATATCAGAAGCAAACATAGAAAACCGTTTTTCTTCGCCATAATGAACGTTTATCAACCATCTGCCCATTGGGATAACGTAAATTTTTGTGCTAAGGCGAAAATGGTGTAGTATAACAACGACGGGCCTACAAGCGTGTGAAGAAGACCTTCAACATCGCTAGAAAAAACAAAATCATACCAACTGTTAAATTTAAAAAGTGTTTGTATTGGTTTGGGGGTGTTTTTCAAGCGAAGGCGTAGAAGACTATGCTTCTATAGAATCAACAATGGATGCGCAGCAATACTGACATTTTATAGAGCCATATGATAAGCAATGCTAGGAAATTCTGGTTCCTCAGAGCCAACAAACCACAATTAAAATTTTATTAGGACAACAATACTAAGCATAATTCGCATATAGTGAGGATGTGGCTTCTTTATAACTGCGAAAAAGTTATTGATACTATTGCGCAAGGCCCACACTTGAACACTACTCAAAATTTTAGGGTTTTTTTTAAGAAAAAAGACAGCTAATTGCCAATCAAAAAAAGTTACAGCACCTAAACTACAATAATGAAAAAATGGCAGAAAATATCGGCAGATTATGACCTTAAAAAGTAGGTTAATTCCATTAAAAATCGACTATAATGTGTAAAAGCTGCAAGAGGAGGTCATATAAAATTTTAAAAGTCTGAAAATTATTTTTATTAGCCGTTAAAAATACATATTCAAAATTTTTTATAAAGAGTTAATTGGCAATGCCAAAAGTGAGTAAAATTTGTTTTCTGTAAGTTTCTTATTTGTTGTGAACTTAATTTATCTAATTCTTTTGCTTAACCCTTTCAGTGGTTTTGTCGAATATATTCGACATTACAACATACTCTGTTTCTATGCGCTTTTACTGTATAATAAAATACAGTTAGTTTTAATTTTTTTTTTTTAATAAAAGATAGACACTAATTGTATTTACAATTGTTGTTATTTAAGGTATTTGATCTGTTTTGTTATTTTAAAACCGGCTTTAAAAGAGTAATCACTACCTTCGTAAAAATAATCTCGTTTTATGTATAAAAAATATATTTTAAGAGATCGGACTATATCGAAATAAATTGTAAGTATTGATACAAGTATAAACAAACGTTTTTCAAAGTAATTTGTTTTAAAAACTAATGCTGGTGCTCTTGGTGATCGTTTTTCGAATGTCGAATATATTCGACATTTACCTTCAGAGGTTGATTCTTTCCTAGTACTATACATTACTAAGTTATTCCTCTGTTCGAATTGTTTTCATAGAAAATGGAAAAATTAACTGTTGATGACATAATGACCATGTTAGAGGCTGATTCAGATCTTGATATCCAACTGGAGCTGATGACGAGGTGACCTTTGACTTACCGCAGGTTCGATCAATGGATATTCAGGCACGCAAACATGAAGCTGTCACAGAGGAAAATATTGATGACCCGGAATATATTGAAGATACCTCTAAAGATCACCAAGATATTGAGACAAGTAGTGAAACAGAACCAGAAATTTCATTAAAGTATACCCATAAAAGCAATATAAGTTGGAGAACAGTTCGAGTACCAGAAAATTATAGAGGCATTACTTCTGAGCCTATATTGGAAACAGATGATGTATGTGCAGCTGGAACACCGTTCTCATATTTTAATAAATATTTAAAAGATGATTTCTTTTCAAATACTGCACACTATACAAACGTGTATGCACACGCAACAGGACAACTTTCGTTCAAATAAAGTCCTAGATGCTATGCATTTTCGGGTTGAAGTTGCCCGAACTCTACTCGCAGCTCAAGATGATATGCCACAATCTAATATTCCACGTAAACGAGGAAGACCATCAAAAGAAAATTCAAGGAGCAAACCAGGCCTTCGAATTTGGAATACTCCTCAGACAGTGGCGATTCAATGTTGCCACCGTCCCCAAAAAGAAAAAAGTTTTTCAAAAGGCACCTCCTCAAGAGGTTCGTCGTGAATAAAAGATGCACATACCAATTTTCGTATAAGCTAAAAGCGCAGATCGTTACAAAGCCAAAAGTTGTGGCAAAAGCTCTTACATTAGATGCCAAAAATGTAAAGTATTTCTTTGTGTAAAGAGAAATTCGAATTGTTTTGAAAGATTTCACAAAAATAAATAATATACTCGTATAATGTACATATTTATGTATTAGAAATATAATCTTTTATTTTTTCTTTTAATTTGTTATCCTTTTTTAACTAAAAATAAAATGAATAAACATAAAAAATCAAATATTATTACGGCAGATGTTCTATTCCACATAGGTGTCTTTGAAGGTCTATGTCGAATATATTCGACATTCTGTAACCTTGGGAGCAACCAAATACAAAAAATTTTATTTTTCCCGGATTCAGTGTATTCAAATTACCCTAAATATAAATTTTCAGATTTTTAGCTCGACCTAAATTATTTTTGACCCTGAAAGGGTGAAGATTTTACGAGATATGTATACTGTTATAATAAATCACAAAACTGTTAACAACCAAAAAGTGCCATTTTATTGGTAATGACGTTGTAATTACTTAATTATTATCATTTTTTATTATACTTTTTTTTATTATACTTATTGTTTACATTATTATTGAATTAAATATGAATTTGAATTTTACCGGATTATTACTAAAGTTTACTTATAATTATTTCATTGTATTTGTAACGACTAACTTTTCATTTTATATTCTGAATTAATAAATTATAATATTCGAAAAATATTAGGTCGATGTTAAAGCACTAATTCATTCGAACAAAGGTCAGTACGACACAAATTGAAAACATTTATGTTCAGATAGCAATTATCGCTTCAACTGATATACACAAGGATTTTCTCTTAAAATATGAACTTAAAGTCTACTTAAATTCTACTTAAAATTAACACATATTTATAAATTTACATAAATTGCTAAAACCCTAAAACTACAAGGGAATTAAACTACTTTTTATTCTAAATGAAAACCTTAAATTGAATTTAAAACTTAAATTTATATTCTATTGATTCACTTAAACACACATACAATAAAGCATATAAGGTGAGATCTAACACACACACACATATACAGAATATCCAATAATTAACACAACCCTCACACATTTATATTTTAATATTTTCATGAAAATCTATGTAACAAGAGTTGGTGTCTTAAACTCTAAAATTACAGTCCACATACAGCCAACCCCTATTAAACACACCAACCTCTTGTTCACATTGTGTAAACTCATTTTTGACACACTGTATGTCCATGTAAATAAATATTAAAACGAAAATTAAAAAATTAGATGGAAACTGAGAAAAAAGATAAAAAACTAAAATTATGTATCAGCATACTTTTTTCTTAGTCTGGAAAACTTTATTAATTCCTGCATCTCCAGTTGTAAGAAATTTTGAAAGACAGGCATCTTCAAAAATAAAAAAATTATACTGCAGTAACATGTCTAAAAAGAACTTAGTTCTTATAATTTTAGTTACGTTAAATTCTTGCATACTAGGCTTATCGTTTGTTTTTATTTAACAATTTTATTTTAAATTTTATTTCACTGTTTGTATAAAATATATACATATGTATGTTAATTCAGTGAAAAAATTATAGATTTGATACATATTTTTCAATGAAATTTTTTCTTCACTTAATTTTAAATATTAAAAAAAAGCAATCCTTAAATACTCACCAAAATGCAAAAACAATGATTTATCGTCGAAATGACTCATAAAGTATCGCTTGTTGAAGCGAAATAAATTTCTTTTCCAGCAATCGCGGTCGTTAATCAAACTTTCAATTGTTTTATGTTTTTTTCTTTCTATGTGTTAGTGAGAATTTTAAAGTCGTTCTACTACCAAATAACTGGAACGATTTAAATAAAATATTTCTATTCTGCACATCTACACAGATAAAGCTTTAAGCCCATATATATCTTCTTAAAATCGGTGCGGTAGAACGGGCTTAAAATGGGTACAAAGAAATGTGTTAGCCTATAAGTTATCGTCTACGCACAATGAGTGCAAAATGAATATGAACCGATAGCGTCATAAATGTTGCTAAATATGAGTATGATGAGTACTCAAGCTTTAGAGTATAAATGCCTATGAGTAGCCATTGCAATGAATATGAGCACAAGATTTTATGAATCATGATTCGAGTATACTCGTACTATTTTAGCATTCATTGTTGATCTCTGGTTTGCGCAATATTGGATATCACACGATACATTTCATGAGGAATAATTATGCAGTAAATACGGGGAATATTGATAAATTTAAGAGTAACTTTTTGTAGGCTATAAACAACCAAACAACGTATTGAATTTTCGGGTAGTCGTGAGTATAATAACATACTTCAAATCTTGAAAAATTAAAGTAGACTTTGGATATTTAAGATCCCTGCCTATTTTGACCGACGCCTTAATTTTTTGCTGATTATATTAAAACAAGAAGGAAAAAATTCATCTTCGCGATTACTTAGTTCGGGCCGGTGGTTTCGACAAAATGCTCTTCATTTTCCATATTATGATTTTTGATTGTCACTCGAAAAGTTACCAAACCATGTATCGTAATATCGAATGTGTACAATGACATTCGGTAATATTGATTTTTGTATATCTTGAGAACGGTTAAAATGGAAGGTACTGAATTTGTTCTAAATGACTTCTTAGATAATAAAAACCATCAGTTAAAAAGTGGACATGGCGGAATTGGATAAGTGGACATGGTACCTCTGTACAAAGTCGATATTGATATTTGTATATCCTGAGAATGTTTATAGTTGAAGTTTCTAAATAACTTGGCGGTCAATTCAAACCATAGGTTTTAAGAAAATATGAAATTTTACATGTGTGTAGAACGGTAACAGTTAAAACTTCGTTATTTATGCACGTTAGTCAAAAAGCAAGTACATGCAAGCTCCCAACAACGCGGGAGGGGTTACTCTAGTTACTTTATAAATTCCTACTTACATTGATAGTTATTTGTTTCCTTTCGTTTTATCATGATATGCCTCAACACACGTTGCGATTTTTTTAAATTTTTTTTAAATTTTACACATTTATTCACAATAAGAAAGACTGTTGTTCTTGCGCAGTATAGACGTGCTTTTTGAGCTCCGCTGTAACCGTAATATTTTGCGAATAAATCTTGTTAAAAAGTGTATTGTTACAAAAATAAAAATACAACGCATCAGCGCTTTTAAGCTGTATTGTGAGATTTTGGTATATTTTGTGTCACCCTGTCAATTTGTGCAGTACTGCCAAACCGACCATCTTTACGATACATTTGAATTAACGAATATGAAAATGAAAGATGGTCGATATTTTCGGAACCTTACAAACTGTAGGCAATTAGGTATATAAAGAAGACTGCTTTGCATACGAATATTGAGTGTTGTATTATGACAAACAGTATAAAAGTTATAGTGGAATAAATAAAAACTGTAAAACAACAAAATCGTAACATAAACACACATATAATATAACACTTGACAAATAATTAAGATTATATATATAATAATAACAACATAATTTAAGAGAATTTTATTAAAAACACACCAGGAAAACAGAAAACATAACAATAATTGCAACAACTCATGACAAAACAATTCGTAATAAAGAATTGAGGAACAACAAAAAATGACAAAACAACATAAAATTATCAACCAACAAAAATTCAAGGAAACATTTTCTCAAAAGAGAATTGTGGAACATAGACAAAAATGACCAAAAATCCCAACGGAACATACAATAACAATATTAAAATAAATAAATAAAACAAGAAAATACAACATCATCAATAACAACGAAAACAACAAAATATTAATAACAAAACAAATTATTGGAATGAAACAAACAACAAAACACTAACATAAAAAAATAAACACACACTTGACAATAACTAATTCGAATACGGGCAAGATTAAACATGGGCAAAATGAAAGACTGTTTGATCCATAGGGGAGAATTTAATTGTGTGCCCTACCATCGGCAATAGTGCTTTCCCTTCCCCTCAGTATTCCTTTCCAAACCTTTGCGTACGAACCACTTGGAGGGGTTGCAGTTGGATTATTCAGTGGTGAAGGTATAACACTGGCTGCTGAATAATCAACCAGCAGTAACCCATTTCCTTGTCGTACGCATTCAGAGGGGGTTTGTTTGATTTTTGTTTACTCGTGGTTAATTTATATATTTATTTTTTCTCTTATTTGGTTGAATTTACGTAATGGCAGGAAGCTTTCGGGTTGATTTCTGCAATGTGCTTGGGCGAACTTTTTCTCCGTGTATGCTCACATTTGTGTCCATAGGTCGGCTGTTTTCGCCTTATGTGAGACCCAGGTTTCTGAAAATGCTGATCCACAGGATTTTCATATCCCTGGGTATCACCTTCTGTCCCTTTTTAATTTTCATAGGGGTCTTGCTATGTACATTCGCAATGAAGTTGTGTACCAATGCCAGCAACCTCTTGGCATGTATGATGCGGAATTTAACAGTCTATGGGTTAAATTCAAAATCAGGGCACATCTTTTGCACTTCGGGTTTTTGTATAGAAGCCCAAACGCGGGAAGAGAGGTTACCATATCTGGCTTCGACTCTCTTTCCGACTCAATATCGAGTATCCTTTTGAATTATCCGAACAGTGAAATTGTTGTTGCTGGTAATTTCAATGTTCATAATTCGTCTTGGTTACGCCATTCAGGCCGTACAACTCCAGAAGGCCAATACGTTGAGTTATTTGTCGCGCACAATCACCTTGCGCAATCAGTATATGAACCTACACATATATCGTGTGTAGATGGGCACCAGAACAATACCCTCGACCTTTTCCTCACTACACACCCTGGAAAGACTGTAGTTGAGGTTCTTGCACCTCTCGGAAATTCGGATCATTGCACAGTTTCTGCCTCATTCTCGTCCACCGCTCTTCGCGAGGTTCCACCCATGGCTACGGAACGTTCTATTTTTAACTACGAGGATGCTCGTTGGGCTGAGCTGAATGAATTTTTTTTGACATTTTAATTGGAAACTTTGTTTCCTTGACTCAAACGTCCATGCCATGGCAGAAATGGTGGTGAATATAATAAGGCTAGGGATGGATATTTTCATCCCATCCAAAAAGCTTTCGATTAAACCCAGAAACAAATCTTGGTTTAATCTGACGTGTAAATTGGCCGTCAGATCCAGAAAGGAAGTATTCAGGAATTGGCGCAATAACAAATGTGCCCATACTGATTTGCTTTGCAAACAGGCAAGATCCTCATGTGCCGCAGTACTTAGACGTGAAAAGGCTTTATACGAGCAGTGCATTCGTGCTAAAGTTCTTATTTTTCCGCGGGGAAGTAAAAGCTTTTGGTCATTCGTAAAAGGCTGAGGAACAACGCTAGTTCGGTTTCTGCTCTTATAAAGAATGACCACACATTCACGAACCCGGTTGAGAAGGCAAACCTTTTGGCCGAAATGTTTGCAAGTAATTCTCACTTGCCGAAGAGCGTTCAACCACTGCCCGAACTTGAAAGAGTATCAGTAACTATGCCTAGTATATATTTTCGAGCTCATGCTGTAAAAAGGGTCCTTGCAAATCTCAACGTTAACAACTCTTCTGGGCCGGATGGCATACCAGCACTGGTCCCGAAGCAGTTTCTTCGACGCTTGAGCGTGCATTAGCTCACCTTTTCAGTGCGTCATATCACGCTGGTATTTTTCCATCTTGCTGGAAGGTTGCTAATGTAACGCCAATCCCCAAAAAGGGCGAGGCTAGTAACCCTGAGAACTACCGTCCAATAGCAGTTTGTTCCGCACTCTCCAAGGTTATGGAGAGTATGATTAATCACCACCTTGTGGGATATCTGGAATCCAACGATCGAATCTTAGCGATCGTCAGTACGGTTTCCGAAAGTGCCATTCTACTGGTGACCTGCTGGCGTTGCTCTCGGAGATGTGGAACAAGTCCATTCATGGTTTTGGCGAGAGTAAGGTTGTGGCTTTGGATATCTCAAAGACATTTGATAGAGTTTGGCATGAGGCTCTCATTTCGAAACTTAATGCTTTTGATGTCGGTAGTCACTTCTCTCGATTTATATCGAGTTTTCTCAGAGATCGCTCTATAAGAGTGGTTATAGATGGGGTCTCATCCGACGAGTTCAGGGTAAACTCAGGGGTACCGCATGGCTCTGTTCTTTCTCCTACTCTTTTTCTAATATTTCTTAACGACTTTCTTCTCACTTCTAATCCTATCTACTCTTTTGCGAATGACAGCAACATTTGTCACTCATATTCTTTTGATCGTAGACCGAGCCTTTTGGAGGTTGGGATAAGAAGGATGAAAACGACAGAAAAATAGCCGCTAATAAAACAAGTGACGCCAACGAGACTGTTATCAACATCCGACTGTTAAGTATGGAGGCTAACGAGCACTAAAGCGGCTAAAGAAAAAGACAAACGGCCTACTAGTAAAGAGATATCAGCAAATAGCACTCTAATAAAGGCTTATTGGGCTCAATGGAGTAATTTAAAGCTGATAGATAGGTGCTTATACTGAAGCTGAGAAAGTGCAGACGGAAATACAACCTCCAATCCAACAGTGGTTCCTAGCGGTAGGCATCTTAGTGTTGCAAGGACAGTAGAAAAATTAAAACAGCGTTATTACTGAGTTGGATGCCAGCAAGCTGCCGCCGGATGGATAGCAAGCTGAACTGAATGTATTGCGGCCAAAAATGCAGTCAGAACAAGTGGGAATCGTCTGACAACTGGTTCGCTCTACAACCCACAGCGTAAGAAAGGATTATCTCCCAAGCTGCAAGCTAACTGGGATGGACCTTACAAAGTAGTCAAAAGGTTAAATGATGTGTATACAGAATACAGAAGAACAATAGCCCGCGACCAAAAATGATAGTGGTACATTTAGAACGACTTGCAAGCTATGGGAAAAAATATAATGAGCTTATTCGGGACGAACAGGCTTAAGGGGGAGGCAGTGTTACGAAAATATAAATAAAAAATACAATATTGCATTGTGGGATTTTGGTATGTCAATTTGGCAGCATTGCCACATAGAATATCTTTACATTACATCTCAATTAGCGGATGTGGAAATAGAAGATGGTCGATATTTCCCGAACCTACATGTCAGTTAGTTACGTTTTTGGCTATCGTAAGATAAAGACGTGTTAAAGCGAAAATTAAAGTGTTGTATAAGCGAATATTAAATTGTTGTAAACTGAATAAAAGTTATTGTGTAGTAAATAAAAATATAACAGTAAAACAACAATATAAAACGGTATTTATTTTATTTTACGGTATCTATTTTTTATTTAAAATAAATAAATAAATAAAAAATATTTCATTTTTTTATGGAATGCCATAAAACTAGTTAAAAAAAATTCAAGAAACTACTTTCATGTGACAGTGTTAGTTGTAATACGTGTTTTCCTATGAGCTTTGATCCATTTAGTACGTCTCCATCAACGCAACGTACTAAAGTTGGGTAACTTTCAACGTACGTCAAATACTTCGACAGCTGCCGTTTTTTATTTTTCTTTTTATGGTTTTTGGCAGCAAAATTAAAACAAATAAAAAAATAAATATATTTTTAGTTAAATAAAAAATTAATTCGGTTTTGGTTTTTGTAATTTTCGCGGCAATATTAAAATAAAAAAATGAAAATAAATTAATTGAAGCAGTAAAAATGTTTGTTGGAACAATGTCAAAGCCGTTGAAGATCCCTTCGCAACAGATACGAAAAGGAAATGGCGTTAACAAAGCCGAAATCTGGAGCTGCCGCGGAAGAAAAGTGTAGATAGTGGTACATGAATACAATATATTTTTTGAGAAAACACTTTGCACTGCGTAGGTTAGTTTAAATTGTTTTTTGTGTGAAAAATATGTATGTATATTTAAAATAATTTTTCCTGAGGAGCAAACACAGTTAGAAACAAATGATGACATTTTTGACGGGCCAAGTTGCTCAAATACCACCAGGTTTTTTGACACTGTCTCAACAGAGGACGCAATGCTCCAAAATAAGCCTAATCGCTTGGAAAAGCGTCGCAAAGTACACGCCTCAACTTTATACAGCAAAATTATATATATTAAAAATTCCACAATATCCTCAAGTTTCATTATTTATTTGTTCAAAGTTGTATTATTATGTATTATTCAAAGTTGTATTATTGTACTTTATTTAAATCACAGGGAACAATTAAAATCATAAATATAAACAAAAAAACGTGCCAACGCTCTCCCTCTTATACGTTTATATCAGTTGAAAAAAGCGATGTATGACGTACGACGGATTCATTGTGACATGACCTTAATTCTCCACTTCGATTTTACAAGTGATGGATAAGAGGTTTGATAAATTAACTAAACAATTACAAACAATGTTCAGAGACCATTTCAACAAAAAAGGACAATATAGCAAAAATAATACAAACATTGTAAAGTCTGACATCGAAAAACAATAAAATTGTGGCATCACAGAAACAATAGTTTCTGCATTGCCTACACGCTTATATTAATTAGTGAATTCATCTTCTTTTTCATATGAGTTTGACATCAAAGTTGAAAATATTGCTTTTTGTTACTATATATTTTTGTTTTGAATTCATTTTTTTTTAATTTTATACAAAGAAATGGTTTTGTGTTTATCTCTGAAAATGTTGCCTTTTGAAAATTGTTGATATTTCTTAATTTTAAACGACGTTTAGTGACAAGGAATAGAAGTACAACAGTTTAAAACAGTTTTAAATCGTCGCTATTGTAAAAGTGTATATTTTTTAAGTGAATCAGTACGGGGGTTGAAAAAGAAAAATAGAATAGGATATTAAATGAAAGAAATCTTAATTAAGGTTAGATTGTTACAATGCCAATGGACATTTTTGATTCGCCAAAAATTAACTAGGAACTTTCAATTCATGCACCCTTGAGACCAGATTCTACCTTTTTTCAAATTTGCATATCTCTCATAAATATAAGATAAAATATTAGCCAATGACTTTGATACAACGGTCTGTTTGTGTTGACTTTACGACTGATTTTATTGAAACCCTCTTTATATTCTGTTTCTTAAAAGTAAATAATAGAAATAGCAAGGGATACATACACTAGGGCAGGGATGAGCAACAGCTTAGACGGTAAAAGATTTTTTGTAAGAATTTTTATTATTCTTTTTTAAATTTGCATTACCGTTTAAAAAATTTTTTGAATTTTATTTATTTGTCTCTTTTTAGCTTTCCGCATAAATAAATATTCATATTAAAAATAAAATTAAAAAATTAAAAAAAAAAAAAAATACGAACAAGAAATTAAAACAAATATCAAGTACATGAACATGTTTACTCTTTTATGTTCTCTAGATATGTATACATATGTACATAAAATCTAATTTTTGCAAGAATATCGTCTAAATTGCGACTATATTATTATAAAATTAATTACAGGAAACCCCGCATAACGCGGTATTTCTACAACACAATTTAAATAGAATTCCGTTACAGTTCGCCGTGAAATTGTGACTTGTATAACGCGAAATTGAAAAAAAATTTGGCGACACTAATTTGCGCATACATATTTCTTTTTAATGTAAAACGGGGAATTTCCGTTTTGTTCAAACATCAAATACGAACGCACCGCCTCTGTGGTTATTTGTGTTTGCTTCTGTCACACAATTAGTCAGACTGGTAAGCTGTTAACTAACAATTTTTGTATTTCTTGAAAAGGTTAGTGAAATTTTATTGTCGAAAAGGTAATATTAGAGTTTTCTTTACTCAAAATTAAGTTTTTCCCCAAAACTTTAAATTTTTTTTTCCCACAATAGAATGTCCGAATAGAAAACAAAAAAACGGACGATTGCGGATGAGCACAGGAATTTCCAAAAATAAAGCTGTATGCTTAATATGCTCAGAAACTTTGTCGACTTTAAAAGAATATAACATAAAAAGGCATTACGATACAAAACATGAACAACAATACAAAAAACCTAACAGGACAACTCCGGATAGATAAGTTTAATCAAATGGAGAGAAACTTCGGAAAACAACAGGATTTTTTAAAAATCAAACTGTTTTATCAAATATCGCAGTAAAGGCTAGTTATGTTGTCGGTCAAATACTGGCAAAAAAAATGAAATCCTTCGCGGATGGAGTGATGATAAAAGAATGTCTGACCGCTGTCGGAGAAATAGCATTTCCTGAAAAAATAAAAATTATTTCAAACATTAGTTATCAAGATTCTCCATAGCAAGGAGAATTGAAGACTTGTCTGAGAACATAGCAACAACGCTTTGTGAACGCATTGCAAAATTCGAATACTGTTCTTTGGCACTTGATGATAGTTCCGATATTACCGATACAGCACAGCTGGCTATATTTATACGTGGTGTTGACTCCAATTTTAATATTACCGAAGAATTCTGTTCACTGATTTCTATGCAAGGAACTACAACCGGCAAAGACTTATACGATGAACTAAAGTCGGTGTTGGAAAATTTTTCAATTTTATTAGAAAAGATTATGGGTGTATCGACAGATGGAGCACGAGCAACGTCAAGTATGGAGGTTGGAGTATGGAGTATCAGGAAGGCTGTTTCAAGACATTAAGAAGGCCACAGGAAGGGAAATATTCATTAACCACTGCGTAATTCAGCAGGAAAATTTGTGTGCGAAAAGATTGAGTATGCCAAATGTCACTTTACCAATAATTTAATTAATTAATTTTATTAAGTCGCGAGTGTTAAGTCGCCGCGAGTTTAAAGAATTCCTAAAGGATTTAGAAAATGAATATGGCGATGTAGTTTTAAATATCGAAGTACGTTGGCTTAGTAGAGGTGCAATGCTTAAAAGAGTATACAACTTAAAAAGCGAAATACAATTGTTCTTGGATATGAAGGGATATGACTTCCCTCATTTTGATAATAAAGAATGGATGTGCGACTTTGGGTTTCTTATCGACATGACCCAGCTTCTCAATGATCTTAATATTAAACTTCAAGGCAAAGGACTGTTTATTAATAACTTGTATGATAAAATTTAGGGATTTGAGTGCAAATTAAAATTGTGGAAACAGCATCTTTTGCAGAATAATATGTCTCACTTTCCACATTTAGAAAAAGAAAACGTTACCACTTCTCAAAAATACGCACCATATATAAACATTTTAATCAACGAATTTCAATTACGATTCCAAATGTTCAAAACTGAGAAGACAGCGATTCCACTAAAAATGTTTTCCTCACCATTTAATATCGTTGTGGATACAGTTCCCAAAGAGTTTCAAATGGAAGTGATTGACATGCAAAATAATACCGATTTAAATGTATTTCTTTCAGTAAACATCGAAAACTTTTATAAATTATATGTGAGCCCTGAGTAATTTCCGCTTTGACGAAAAATGCAAAGCAAATGATGTTTCTGTTTGGAAGTGCGTATGTTTGCGAACAATGATTTTCAACCATGAAATTCATCAAAAACGACCACCGATCAAGACTAAGTGATGCACGATTAGAAAGCTGCGTCCGTGTAGCCATCTCATCAATTCCAGCTGATATCGATCAGCTTGTATCGAAAAAACAGTGCCAAATTTCTCAATTTCTCTACAAATACTTTGCATTAAAGTCTGTGTGAAATCTTTATTTCATTTTTAATTTTTATTTTTTATATAATTGTTTATTATAAACAAAATTTTGTAAATTAATAAAAAGTGTTACTTTATGCCAGGCCCTCCAAAAAATTTAAATTAGCCCGTTTATTAAAAAGGTTGCTCACCCCTGCACTAGGGTAATACTTGTAATATATAAGAATGTGTACATATGTGTATTAATACATATTGTACATAAAACAATCTTATTTGAAACTCTTTTTATCATCCGGTGTTGCCCGAGAACCTCTATATGTACATATATTATAAACGAGGTTAACATTCCCCTTTAACCCGGTCCTCTCAGTTTTTGGGCCACCTATTTGTTTTTATAAGGAAAATGTAAAAATGTCAATAAAAAAACGCCACTAGTTTAGACGTCTCCGATGTCTAAAAAAAATAAAGAAACGTCTCATACTGCATTCTTGTAAAGTCGATCCACGTATTTGTGCTTTTAATATCAACAAAATTGGTTATCCTTTACGCGTAACTGGCTCATAAACGAACTAAATCAACAAAATTATTTTTAAGTTTTATTCGAGTACTTTTAGGTTTGCCAATTTAATAAATTTTTAATATTAAGTGATAACTCATGTGACATATTTGGCCCGTTTTTCTCCAGGTTCAATTTTAAAAACAGCATATCCTATTTCGTTAGCTGGATCTTCCTCTGCCTTGAAAATTTCAGCAAAATCGGTTCGGTCATTTACGAGTTATTGCCAAACAAACAAACAAATTTATATATGTATATAGATTTGAAAAATGTTTGAAACTGAAAATTAAGTACATTTATGTATGTATTTCATTTTGAAATTTAAATTTTATTGATATTTGTTCAATTAATTATATCTAGTTTACCACCCAGACAATTATTTTTACTTTAGACTTAAAGAAAACAATTTAGGTATACACTGCAACATATATTAGCCTTATCTCACATCCAACTATAAAATGTATGTTAAAAAACAATTTAAAACTGTAGCTTATTTTTTTAACGAAAATAAAATTTTTTTAGCTTTTTTTTTTTTTAACGCGATTTAGCTTTGTCATTTTAAAATTTGGTCACACTGCTCGGAAGTGAAATAGATAAAAATATAAATATGGCTATGAGAGTAATAAATAACTTAACTGGAAGAGTACAAACCATGGTGAAGTTATTTATAAGGTGGTGTTTAAGAATCAGCTGGTTATTTTTTTGATGGCCCTATCGCTGTCAACAGTTTTGATTTCATTCATGATTTTGTTTATATTTTTATTTTCTTATTAAAAACAAATACATAATTTTTATGAACATTTTACATTTTTTATTTTTTTATGAAAATTTTTTACATCCATTGCATGCATTTTGCACTTAATTTAAATAATTCCACAAATTTTTTTCTGTAATTGACTGTCCTACACAGAACACACACATTCATACATATTTTGTCACATTTATACATATTTTTAAGAGAAGCATCGTCAAATTGAAGCATATGTCTCTTTCGATGAGGTAGACCAGTAGTAATCAGTATTTTATATATTTTTTTTGTTATTACTTATCTTTTTTTTAATAAATATTAAAATTTAATTTTTTTGTTTGTATGTCTTTTTGTGTTTTTCTTTTTTTTTATATTTTTCACTTTTGACAGCTAACTTATTTCACCACGGCCACTTTTTGACATAACTAGAGGCAAAAATGCCCTGTTGTTTATGTATTGTTGTAGGTTGCCACCACCTTATGTAATTTCACCATTTCAAAAAAATAATACAGTGTCGCATGAAATGATTGAAACAAATAATGAAAATAAGTTGAGGAAGGAAATTATGTCATTAAAGGGTGGTTTAGACGATAAGACTTTACGTACGTAAAATCACATAGAAAATATAAAATTCCATACGTATTTTAAAATTGACAGTAAAAATCTTACGACAGACTTTTTTACGTTTACACGGTACGTAAAAAACCAAAACAAAGTAAAATGAAATCGACTATTTTAAAAGAGACCAGTAGTGCAGTGAACAAATTTACTTTTTTCTTTGTTTATTTTGTTTGTTTACATAAAAATACATCCATGATCGAAAGAAGTGTGACGTTTTTTTAAGAAAGTTTAAAAAACAAAAACCGTACGACTGTCTAATTTTCATCCGTACGTTCTATATATTGAGTTTACCCGATACTATCCGCTCTCTTCTACACAAAAATTTTACATGTCGTACGACTTGTATCACCGTCTAAATCCCCTTAAAGAAGCATGTTAGGCAACAGGAAAATTCAATTGTTGCACATGATTTGAGCATTTTTAGAATTCCTTATATTTGAAAATGAAAATCTACTTGATATTTATTTCAAGTTTTGGTAAGTTTTAAATATTACTGCCCCAAATGTTGAAGCTATATTTCGTAATAATACCAAAAAGAACCATTTGAAAAACACGAATACTAAAATTCAAAGAAGGAAATTGAGGATCCCGATATCATAATATTATTTGAATATTATTGGATTTGATAGCACGGTTCCTTTTTATATTAATGAAAATCTGACACCGGAGAATCACAGGATTTTGCAGCAAGCCCGAGAGGAGCCAAATTATATCTGCTGCATTTATATCTATATTAAAAAGCATGGTGAGAATGATTCAATACACATAGATGACTCCAGAATACTGTATTGGATGTTTCGTCCGCCAGAGACTAGTTAATTATATGTTGAATATTTTGAATATATATGTTGAATTGACCACCAAGTTATTTAGAAACTTCAACTCTGAACATTCTCAAGATATACAAATATCAATATCAAATTTGGATAGAGATACCATGCCCACTTATCAAATTTCGCCTACTTTTTACTATCTAAGAAGTCATTTAGAACAAATTCAGAACCTTCTATTCTAACCGTTCTCAAGATATACAAAAATCAATACAACCGTATGTCATTGTACCCATAAGACATTACGATACATGGTTTGGTAACTTTTCAAGTGACAATAAAAAATTATAATATGAAAAATGGAGGTCATTTTGTTGATATTTGTATGGGAATATATAGGAAAATCTAAGTACCATATCTTCGGATCCACCTGGCCGATTTCGTGCAATTGGTTGAAATTGGTCGACCCGTTTCCGCAGTTAGTGGTGACATCAAAGTGAACACTAATTTTTGTATATATAGCTTATCTCATATAAGTACTGCAAATATTTCTTAATGAAAATCTAAAATTTTTTTCATCAAATCTAATTTATTATAATTTCACTGGACTTTATATGTATTTG
Source organism: Wohlfahrtia magnifica (assembly GCA_023159175.1). Classification (NCBI taxonomy): domain Eukaryota; kingdom Metazoa; phylum Arthropoda; class Insecta; order Diptera; family Sarcophagidae; genus Wohlfahrtia; species Wohlfahrtia magnifica. Next base: position 34,443 of record JAKWBJ010000244.1, on the reverse strand, counting down.
TGCTTGAGTTACGGATAAAATAAAGGGTCCGCCAAATTTTTTTTTTTTTTGAAAATCCAATAAAAAAAACTGAATATTTTCTCAAATTTCTTTTTTTATTTAAAAGTACAATCCTTCCGGTTAAAAATGGAAAATAATTTCATTCAAATGGCTGCATCGGCTGGCCATGCAGTAGCCTACACGATCGGTCCAATTTTTAAGCACATTATCGATTGTGTACAGCTGTATATCACCAATGGCTTCACGAATATTGTCCTGTAAAGCGTCAATTGTTTCTCGCTTGTTGGCGTACACTTATCTTTGACGGCACCCCACAAATAATAGTCCAACGATGTCAAATCGCAGCTCCGAGGTGGCCTAACGACATCAGCTCTGCGGCTGATAATGCGATCTTCAAAAACAGGGCGCAAAACATCGAGTGTAGCTTCGGCTGTGTGGCACGTAGCGCCGTCCTGTTGAAACCAAATGTTGCTAATATCCTCGTCTTCAATTTTTGTGAACAAAAATTCGTTCAACATGGCCCGATAACGATCGCCATTGACTGTAACGGCCACTCCTTGTTCATTTTCGAAGAAAAATGGCCCAATTATGCGTCTGGATCAAAATCCACACCAAACAGTGACTCGTCTTGGGTGTATCTGCTTTTCAATGTATGCGTGCGGGTTTTCTGTGCCCCAAATGGGACAATTTTGCTTGTTTACATACCCGCCAAGATCAAAATGAGCTTCATCTGAAAAGATGATTTTTTTGGCAAAATCCGCATCTTCTGTAAATCGATCGCAGGCCCAGATTCCCAGCGTTGTTTAAGCATATACACAACCATATTCGTTCAGCGGAAGGATAAAACTAATTATCTGTCAAATCAGACATGAGCTAAGTGTTACCATTCAGGAAATAAGCACTAGTTAAAAAAACGTTAGATGGCGGACCCTTTATTAGCTTTTAATAATGATTTTACAATTTGATGTTGATGGTACAGTTCATTCTAGAGAAAACCTATTTACCATGGTCAGAATAGTCTGTAAAAGCTTACGGTTTTAACATCTGCCATATAAACGCCAAAAGCCTTCACAAAAAAATTGACGAATTCCGGTCTGAAATGAACGTAATTTGTGTGTCGGAAACCCGGTTTCGTATTGATGTTAATGACAATTATTACCATCTAAGAACATATCGTATATTTCGATCTGACCGAGCATCGAACGTTGGTGGTGTAGCACTGTACGTTAAATCATAGATTTCTTGTAGAAAAGTATGTCACTCCTTGCTTATGGAGGAAGAATCTTTGCAGATGACTGATACTACCACCAATAATGAAATAAATGTTAATAGCGAAACAATATCGATCACAAATGAGGAACTTGCAACAAACTCTCTAAAGATGGATTTTTGTTTCTTGAGTTTTTTAATAGCTGTCAGAAACTTTTACTGGGTGCTATTTACCGACCTACTAATAGAATTAATATCAAGCCTTTATAAGAGAAATTATCTTCATTTACTAATGGTGACACAGATGATATTCTAATTGGTGACTTCAATGCCAATATTTTATTAGATAAAGGTTAGCAGAAGATATTAGTGCTATTGGTTTGCATTTAATAAATAACTCGACTCCAACCCATTATACTACTAGTACTTTAATTGATTTATGCTTTGTTGATAATCCTGATCGAATGTTTCTATTTGACCAACTCTCTGCCTCTACTTTTTCGAAACACGACCTTCTTTTCCTGATTTTCAGACCATAACTCAGGAACAAGTGATTAAGCTTAGAGACTTTAAAAACATTGACTTCGCTTCACTGGAAATGCAGTTAACTATACCATGAAGCCAAACATTTTTAATGCTTACTGTGGATGAACATGTCACTTTTTTACATAGTAAAATACAATATTTGTTTAAAAAATATGTACAAATCAAAATGAAAACCATACAAAATAGAAAGCTGTGGTTTTCCAATGAAACTAATACCATAATTGATGACAGAAATAATGCGTATTACAGATGGAAAAGGCTTAGGACGACTGAATTGTACAACATTTTTAAAACATGTAGAAGAGAAGCAAATCTAAAAATCAGAGCTGCAAGTTCTAGATATTATGCTTGAAAATCTGAATCAGTTATATGAAGAGATATTTGGTCTATGGGAATAGTCAATACTAATCTTGAATCCAATAACACAATTGATGTAAATCAACTTAGCTTAGAATTTACAAACATACCAACAACTGATGCTGACATGGAGTGTTACAGTTCATCTGATACCTTTTGAAAAAATTTGTTCTTGCAAAATTAATGAAATTTTGTTTTTCTTTCATGTCCAAAAAATTATAAAAAAAAACTTCTAGAATATAAATTTTACATTTTGAGCATTTAAATGAAAGTCAGATACATATGTTGAAAGTAAAATAACTCATAAAGGCAGGTGCCTAACTTTAACAAAAGTAAAGGCCTCGTTTTAATGGCTATGGTAGGTAAAAAATATTTTAAGAATAAATTAAATTAATAATTTTTTTTTTATTATTATGGTAAAAAATCCAGTACAAAATGCAGTTTTGAGAAAGATAACACAAGGCAAATCCTATCCGATATTTGATTTTATTAAAACCAAAAGTTAATATTGAAAAGATCTCTAAGGACTATTTCCGTTTTATATTTCTTTATTTTGATAAGTGTTTTACAAAATTTATACATAGAGTCAGCTTATTTATAATGGATTTTTGTTTAATATTGCAGTATGTCAAGGGCTTGGACTTGGAAAAATTATTCAGATTTGTTCTGCCACATCTATGAGAAATTTAAAATCACAACGCCATACAATAACTTCCCAAATAAAGAATGCTTATAAACATTAGTTTGGATTGAATGGATGAATGAAACAAATATTGGCCGCCAAAAATATGTTAAAATATTTGTGCTAGAGTTTTAAGAGGGTGGCTTGTCGGAATAGTAATATCACGCCATTTATGAAACCAATGATATGAAGTGAACCACAAAATCACGAACATGATTGTTATTTATGCATGACCGCTACGCGTAGACTTATGAAAAAGTAAAAGACCAAAATCATGATGCAGTAAAGAGGTGGACTCATTTTAATTTTGAATACAACACTGTATCAACGCTTTACACTGTTTTTCTTTTCAAATGTTCATTACTCTCAGAAAAATCAATTAAATGATATAAATTATTAAATGTAAACATATATGACGAAGAGAGTCATTATTAGCATAAACAGATTTGTGATATTTTAAATTTATTAACTGTAAGTAGTGAGAAGGTTTAACTGGAACGTTAAAAATAATTTTGTTTAGAAGAAATTCGGAGTAAACATCACCACGTATTAAATTGAATAAAAATTAAACACTTAGCATTTTTATTCGGCTTCTTAAAGTAGGTAGTTTAATTAGAGCGAATCTGCTTTCATATGAGGGAAGTATATATGAGTTCCATCTAAGTCTTCTCAGACAGAAAAGAGGAAACTGCTTTTGTAAAGATTCAATAATGTTAGAATATGTGTAAAAGGATTCCATATAATAGATCCGTATTTTAGAATCGGTCGAACCAAAGATGTATATAACTGCTTCGTGATATATGGATCAGAAAAATCCTTTGACCAACGCTTCATTAATTCTCCATTAGCTTTATTAACCATTATATAAATATGATCACAAAATGTTAGTTTATAATCCAACAATATTTCAAGATCATTGATAATAGAAACCCTTTCCGGAGTAGTTCCTTTAAAGTGATAAGAAGTGTCAAGCTTTTGTGAAGAATAAAATGACATGTGTTCACATTTTCTGACATTCAAATTCAATAAATTGATATCACTCCATTGAGAAAAATACTCGATGTCAGCCTGCAGAGATGATTGTACAGAAATATTATGAAAGGAGTTAAAAAGTTTGACGTCATCCGCATACATAAGAACTGCAAATTACAGATGGTAGGTCATTGATAAATAATGTAAACAATACAGGACACAAATGACTACCTTGTGGCACTCCAGAAGGAACGACAATAACCTTAGAAACGGCATTTTTAAGTTTTACTTCTTGAATTCTGCCAGAATGATGCGAATTAAGCCAGCAAATTGAAACGTTGCTAAATCCCATGCATGAAAGTTTAAAAAGAAAAATGTCATGGTTAACTTTATCAAAGTCGGTATAGATAACATGTTTGCTTAAAATGAATGAAACCATCATTTATATTAGTTGCTGTATATCGTCATATAGAAAACCATGTTGACATGAAGATAAAAGGGATGAAACATGATGACAAAATCTTTTCTAAAAGTTTTGGTATTGCATTTAACTTGGCGATTCCTCGATAATTCGAAACCTTATGTTTGCTTTCATTTTTAAATAAAGGTATTATGAATGATTTTTTCCAAATTGAAGGTAAGTAACCCATTTCAAGGGATTTTTTGAAAATTGAAGTCAGAGGACCATGAAGAAATTCAGAGCAGTTTTTAAGGATACAGTTGGGTATTCCGTTAAGACTAAGATAACATGAATTCTGCAATGATCTTAAGTTTGATAAAACTGTCTCAGTAGTAAAAAAAAAATCCGCAAATAGGTTACTAACAGATATCTCATCCTTAACACAGCGAGATACAAATTTCAAGTACGTAGGATAAGCATTAGCAAGGCGTTTAGAGTTAATAAAGTTATATAAGACTTTAGTTACTTTTAATTTCTCTTTTCATTCTGCTTAAATAATATAATATATTCAGATCTTAAAAAACAGTAATTTATAAAATCAGTATGAGAGCCCGACAATTTATATCTTTTGTATAGTTATTTTTCCTATTTTTTATATTCAATAAAAATGCAAAAGCTAAATCCGAAAAAGTCCAAGGCTTTGATAATAGGCAAGGTGAGTTCTATAACACAGTTCACACCGATTCGGATTGATAATACAACTATAAGACAACTATCAAAAGCTTAGGAGTTATTTTCAACAACCTTAGCTGGCTGAGCCATATCAATCTTTGTATAACACACTACTTTACACCGTTTAAAATTCGTAAGCTACTCGCTAAAACCGACCACATACTCATATTACTGTAGGGATGTGAGCTCTTTTTTAGCTGCGATTCGATAAGTAAGAATAAGCTGAGAATCACGTATAAAAAAATTGCTAGATATGTTTCTGATTGTTCGAGGTATAGCAGGATATTTGAATTTTAATACACAATTCACAATATATCTTTTGAAAATTTGCTGAAATGCCGCACACTAATATACTCACATAGAATCATATATAATAGAAAACCTCATTATCTCTACAAAAGTTGGTTTTCTCAAGATCAAATAGTGGCCTGAAACTTAACGGCGTTAGATACCGTAGACAAATTTCTAACAGACACTTTTATATTAATGCTATCCCTCTCTGGAATGAACTACCAAATGATATACAGTTATTAAGCAATTCAAGACGGCAATATTTACATTTCTTAACTGATGATAATGTCCTAAAAATATACATATCAATTTTTAAGACTACTTTAAAATAATTTGTTTTTAAGAATGTTATTATATAATTTTCAATTTATATCTTTATATTTTCATGTTATATCTTTGCCTTACCAGTACTATTAAATATGATTATATCTTGTTGTGCTGTATTTACTTGTTTAATAAATAAATATATAAAATAAGAATGAAAACAGTGATAAATCAGACAGCACCACAACCGTTCGAAAGAGAATTGTTATAATAGTACAGTGTATACGATCAGTGCAAAATGCATCTACGTAATGAAAAGCCACAGTCTTACGTACTGTCCTTTATTTCGTTTAATTTTAAAGTAAAGGCCAAAAGTAAGTTTTCGTATTTTACGTTTGTTTCACCTATAAAAGATCAGCAATCAAAATAAAATATTTATTTATACAATTACAATTCTTCAACTTTATCCAATAAATTTACTTGTATACAAAATTAATAAAAGTAAGAACAGTAGATTATATTTTTATTTGTATACTTTATAATAAAAAAATTGATTTCCATTCATATTATTGGAACTTTTGTTGTAGAATGTTAATTTATTAACAGCTTGAACCGTACGTTTTATTCCATTCTACGTACTGGCTAAGATCTGTTTGAGATACACTTGGACGTATTTTTTTCAGGGCAATGTAAAAATCTTCCATGTTTACTGGACGCAACTGTAATATGTAAAGAATAGAAACAGAAACGATTAATTTCAAATTAATAACTTACACACTCTTTGTGGAAATTTAAAATATCTTCCGCTGGTAAAGACCTTAAAGGTTCCATTGATGCTTCACGACATAAGCTATCCATATCAGATCCGGAGTAGCCTTCGGTTAGTTGAGATATTTCTTTAATTTCATTTAAACTTAAATTATTCTCAACAGTTTTTAAGAGATTTTTTACGATTTCAGCCCGAGCATCTACCTCTGGCAGCGGCACATAAAGACGTTTAACGAAGCGTCTTCTTACTGCTTCATCTAATTCTTGGGGTCTATTAGTAGCACCAACAATCAAAACACGATCTTCATCAGAAGTAGCAGCGCCATCTAAGCGTATAAGAAATTCAGTCTAAAATATAATTTAAGAAAAATTCATGGAGTTTAATGTTGTCTCTATTAGAAACTTGTTAAATTAAGCTGAACTCAACCATTTTATCCGAACAAAACTTTTTTTATGCGGTTTGACTTCTTTCTCTTCAAGAGATGATAATGTCAAACTACATACATTTAAAGAATTGGGATGAATTCAACTTTATTTTTATTATTGTAATAGTTGGTCCACGATGTTGAAAGTTGTCATTTAAAACAACAAAAAGCTGATTTCGAGCATACTAATATTCCTAGTGGGAAGAAAATATAAAATTACGGCTCACTTTCTCATTTTGCTGATGTTTGCACGAACATCAACGTCAAAATCACTCACCCATTTTTTATTGTCGTTTGTGTAAAGAAATACTATCCAATACACAATGGCGTGAACTGGTGCACTAGCTTTAATTTATGACTATTATTTGATAGAAAGAAATAAAACATCTTTTTATAAAATTTAAATACAAAAAATAAATAAAACAGAAAAGATATATGAATATGGAATTTGCATATTGTAAATATGTAAGTAAGAAAGTAAATAAACAAATAGACGACTGTTGCTACAAGCTAAAGCCTTTCTAGGAACCTAAAAAATGGTAACAAAAAGCGGTATAAATGAAAACACACCAGTCACGCCAGAAAAATGTATAGTGAGTACCAATTTTTTATTGAAATACTTATGTTATATTTCTTACTTATTTTCTAGGACCATCAAATGTTTGTCGTTTTAAACAACAACGTTTGACATGGTGGGCCACGCTGCTAAATTCACAAAATAAATTTTTAGTAAACAGACAAATTAAAAAAATATACATATCTAGACAAGTGTGTTTATAACATGCTTGCATTTACCTTTAGGCGTCGAGTGCCCTCATTCTCATTTTCCGACCTTTGAGATAATAAGGAATCAACTTCATCTATAAATATAACCTAAATATGAGAGATCATATTAAATGCCAGATTCAGTGATATACATATTTAATAGTAAACTTACCGATGGCTGTCTTACAATAGCTACAGCAAATAAAGTTCTAACCATTTTTTCACCGTCTCCCATCCACTTCGAGGTCAATGATGATGAACTTATACTGAAAAATGTTGAACTAGATTGTGAGGCTATACACTTCCCAATTAAAGTTTTACCCGTTCCAGGAGGACCAAATAGAAGAATTCCTTTAGGAGGTCTACGTAATCCAGTAAATATATCTGGTCTTAATAATGGATAGACAACGGCTTCCTTTATAATTGATTTTGCATAATCTAATCCAGCTATTTCATTCCAATCTAAATTACATTTTGAATGAAATATATTTGCATACATATTTCTGAATATATACTACTCTACGTACTTGAGTTTCGTGCCCTATGTTATTTTCGTTTAGCCGTTTTTTTATAATAGCCCAAATTTACTCGATGTGAGTCAAGTCTGGACTAGACGATGGCCACTCCAAAACATTGATGTTGTTGTCCTGAAATCATTTTTTGTTGTTTTAGAAGTGTGAGTTGGAGTTCTATCTTGTTGAAACATGTATTCGTCGAATGTAACTAAACTTGTCACAGCTGGCAACAAATAATTTTCTAAAATAATCGATTCTATAAAACATGCATCCCCATACCATAATGCGTCCGGGAAATTAAAATCGTTTTTGAGCCGTATTACTTTACTGCGAGAGTCTTCTACGGACACCTCATCTCCGTGATATTTAACCGTACGTTCGAGGCAATTACTTTAATATGCCTCACTTTTGCTTCGTATTACTTTACTGCGAGTGCCACCTACGAACATCTCAAATTGACTATAAAGTACTATAGGTATATCAAATGGATTGCCTCAAACGTACGGTTAAATTTCCCGGAAGCATTACGGTATGGGGACGCATGTCCGCAAAGGGCTAAGAAAACCTTTGTTTTATAGATTTGACAGTAAATTTTTCGCGTTACATAGCTATTTTAGAAAATTATTTGTTGCCATCTATGACAAGTTGGAAGTCCAACTCACACCTCTAAAACGACAAAAAATGATTTCAGGGCACAACATCAATACTTTGGATTGGCCATCATCTAGTACAGACTTGACTACCATCGAGTCAATTTGGGCTGTTATGAAAAACGGCTAAGAGCTGATCCTCAAACAACAATGTCAGACCCATAAGAAAAATGCAGGAAATATGGGATTCTGTTACTCCTGAATAATGCTCTGACTGGATAGAATCAATGCAGAGACGGGTCTTTGCAGTTATCAATGTCACAGCTGATGTCACTCAATATTAATTCCAATTTTTAAAACAGTACGAAACTATAATGGTGAAAATATGTACTAAGGTACCTGAAATTTTTATTTTATTAAAATAGGTTAAAGAATGAACTAAATTTGATGTTTGTGGTTTAATAAAGAATTAATTTCTGTTTAAACAAATAATAAAATTATTTTAATCGGGCCCATAATATGGATGATAACTAAATAATAAACGAAAATAAAATAGGGTACGAAACTCAAGTTGGTAGAGTAGTACACACATACAGTGGTGAAAAAATAATAGAAGTTAATTTTCTTTTAAATGATTTTATTAACATTTTTATTTTTATACACACTATAAAAAATTTATATGAAGTTTTAAGCCACAGTGCGACAAAAAAGAACGAAGTTGAAATACCTGGAAATGATACTGCTTTCCTGATAGGCATTGTCGAGTAGAACAAGGATATGTTTTCGAATTAGGGGAAAAACCAGATTTTCGAACATTCATGCACATACATATAAGCTAATAACTTAGCTGAATATTACCCGATTTTAAGTTTCTTTACGGATTTGGAAAGAAGAGAAACAAATGATAATTATGTCATCAAGTAGTCTTTTAAAATTCAGGTGTATTTATCAAGCAAAAACATTTTTCATTAAATATTCTCCACGTTTTTCCAGATTAAAAGCGATTTTGTGTATTATTTTATATAGGATCCGAACTTTTTATGAATTAATTAATAAATTATATTAAGTTATGAATATAATGAGATCTAAAGTTGTGAAATCCGTTAGAAATTGATCGAGTTATTAAATTTTTAGTAGAGAAACTCTTGAAAAATCAAGCTATTAAAACTTATTTAAAAAGTACAGTTTCGAAGTAATAAAAAACACCAGTTTGCTAAAAAAAAATATAATTTTTACATGAATTGCTTTACTAGATAGTTTAATAACTCTATCAATTTCCAACAGATCTCAAAGCCATAAGACATTCATAACTTAATATTATTTCTTAATTAATTCATAAAAAGTACGGTTCGTATAAAAAATAGTGTGCAAAAACGCATCTTAACTTGAAAAATGTGGAAAAATTTGGATGGAAAATTTGTTTGCTTGAGAAATACACCCAAATCTTTCAAGGCTACTTAAACGACATACACAGTATGTCAAGAATGAGTTAACACATATAAAATTTTTAAGCATTTTTTAATTTCATTGGCAATAAAATGTCAGCATTTATTACTTCATGCAATTTTGTTGTTGTTGTATATAATTTATACAATACCTTGAAAGGATTAAGTCCAAAAGCGTACCATTTTTCACTAAATTATGAGAGCAATACAACAAAAGCAAATATTGCTTAATTTTTTTAGTGTCAAATAACTGTTGACAGACCTGTTATTTTTTACTCGTTTTTGCATTTACTTAAAGATAAAACATGCTTTGCCGTTATTTTTGAAGTTAGTTCTCGTTTTCTGCAATTTTGTAAACAAGTTGGTGATAGTTTTTTGTAATGCAAATTTAGTTCAATTTAAAAGATGCTAAGAAAAAGGTTACCTTACAACGTCATTCTGTTGATTTACTATAATGAACATTTGGAAAAGAGTGTTGTTGAGTCATCAGAAATACTATCAGTGTCAAGAAAAACTATTTACAATGTACAAAATCGAGCTGAAAAAAGGGGAAGGTTGGAGTTAAAGAAGGTATTTGGCCCTAAGGTCACTATAACTAGACATGCAGAGCGTATAACTATTACAAAAATTATACAAAACCCTCAAATTTCTGCAGGAGCGCTTGTGGAAGAGTTGGAGATTAATCGGTTCTGCAGGCAGTTTTGAAATAAAAATACTTCCTAAGAGCAGTACACAAGACATCATTAATATCAGCAGCAAACATAGAAAACCGTTTTCCTTCGCCATAATGAACGTTTATCAACCGTCTGACTATTGGGATAACGTAAGTTTTTGTGCTGAAGCGAAAATGGTGTAGTATTACAACGGCGGGCCTACAAGAGTGTGGAGAAGATCTTCAACATCACTAGAGAAAAACAAAATCAACTGTTAAATTTGAAAAGATGTTTGTATTGGTTTGGGGGTGTTTCTCAAACGAAGGCGTAGAAGACTATGCTTCTATAGAATCAACAATGGATGCATAGCAATACTGACATTTTATAGAGCCATGTGATAAGCAATGCTAGCAAATTTTGGTTAAAATTTTATTAGGACAACAATACTAAGCATAATTCGCAAAAGTTATTGATACTACTGCGCAAAGTCCCCAATTGAACACTATTAAAATTTTAGGATTTATTTGAAGAAAAGCACCTAAACGCCAACCAACGCAAATTACTGTACCTAAACTGCAAGAATAAAAGAGTGTCAGAAAATACCGGAAGATTACGACGTTAAAATGTAGGTTAAGTCCATGAAAAATCGATTATAATGTGTAAAGATGCAAGAGGAGGTCATATCAAATCTTATGCCTGAAAAAGGTTTTTATTAGCCGTTAAATATAATGTAAATATATATTCTAAGAGTTAGTTGACAATGCCAAAAGTGAGTTAATTTAGTTTTTTGTAAGTTTCTTATTTGTTTTGAACTGAATTAAGAACATTTAGTAAAGTCGTGTTTAGGTGGAAATAAAAGTGTTGTATAAACGAATGTCAAGTGGGAGTACAAAGATAATGGAGGAAATAAAAACTATAAAGTATCAACGTGGTTTTGTTTTATTTTGACGCAATTTAAAAGAAGTAAAATGTTTTAAAAAGGTTAAAACGTAACATTATGTATACTATTATAACAAATCAAAAAAAATCCGTGTTAAGAACCAAAAACTGCCATTTTATTGGTAACGACTTTGTGAGTACTTAATTATTTTCAATGTGTAAACTCATTCTTGACACACTGTATATAATTTGAAAGATCTGCTTCTCTTCTCCAAAAGCAAACTTAAAATCGGGTAATATTAAGCTTATAAGAGCATGAAGTTCCGAAAAGCCGGTTTTTTACCCCAAACTCGAGATTTTTGAGGTGTTTCGAAAATTTCAAAAACAGATCGTTGTTCTACTCGATAGTGTCTATCAGAAAAATAGTATCACTTGCCAGGTTTTTTTTTTTTTCTTTTTTGTAACACCGCAGTGTCGTGATTTTATATAACGAGTGGTCATAAATACAAAGTCATTGTAAAGAGCTGAAATTTATCACATGCATATATTTAAGTTATAAAACTAACAAAATTTCAAATTTGAAAAAATTCGGAGCAAGGATTCGTGTCCTGCCAGTATACCCTAAAATTTAAAAGTGTCATAAAAGTTAGAAAAAAAATTCCAACTTCATGAAATTCTGTATAGCCATTGGATGTGATATTTTTAATGATTTAACCATATTTGATTTAATTCAGAATAAGAACACGCTACGCTTAGAAATATCGATTTTCAAAAAAACTACAATAAAAAATTTAAAAAGTAAATAAAATTCTCTAAACTAATGCTGAACACAATTAGGTGCATGGACACGAAATTTTTGAATATAAATTTCTTATAAAGTAGTATTTTTTATGATATTAAAAATAAAAATTGTTTAAAATGGCACAAGTAAGCGCAGCTAAGTTTCTATTTTTATAAATTTGCATACTTTTCGCTATAATATAAAAGAAAAAATATCCCGGTAATAATTGAAAAATTTTTTTTTTCTGCACTATTAAATTTTTACTTATGTCAACAAATCTTGATTTGTTTTTTTCGTCACATATAGTATCATAACATATATAGTTAAAAATAGCATTAATATACTTAAAAGACAGCACAATTACTTATCTAGTACAAGTTTCCTTTATTTGTAAACTCAATTCAATTATTTAACCCTATGAAGTACATGCTAATTTTTAATCCTTTTTTTATAAAAAATTGCAGTTATTTCAAACCACATCTTTGATGACCCATATCTTTGGAAGGAAATATTATTTTAATTTAATTTTGATATTTATTAGTAAGTGTCTTTTATAAAATACCATTAGCTATTTTTTAATTTACATAATTCGATTTATCTATTTATGGCCAGGCTCACAACACTGTGCACCGTGTAATTTATCAATGTTCTATAACAACAGTAACAATTATTTACAGAGACCTAATTTCTTATTCATTTTTTAAATTAAGGTAAATAACAAAATAGTACATTTCGTTATGGAAAAAGCCGGATATCGTATACACTTTTTTGTGTTTCTTTATTTTTTCCACTACTGTATGTAGATTTACTATATGTAGATTTAACATACCAACTGGTTTAAATTTTTGTATTATTTCATTGCTTATTAATTCTGCCATTTTTGAGTCAACATTTTTTAAAGCTGGATGTGACGTTAAAGTTTCCAATTTGGGATCCATAGTTTTATCAGTTGGCTCTTCATCCAAACTACCAAAAAAAGCATACAATTAAGAAAATTTTACAATTTCATCAATTTTTTGCTTGTCTATTAACATATTTAGGTAGACCAACACTCTATTTAAGGAGGTAACCATCTGCTCATCGCTCTAAGTCTGATACAAGTATTAGTTTTAAAACAATCAATAGTAATTTTTGATAGTTTTCTAAATCAAGGATAACTTATAATTTTTTATAAAAAGAAATATTCTTTATTCCTACACCTAGAATTTAATGGATGTGTATGCACTTTATTATTAAAAGAAATTCGGCATTCAGGTATGTTTCGATCGAGAATTGCTATTTCAAGAAAAACTGAATCGATAGAAAAAGAAAAAGACAATAATGTTCTCAAAAACCATAAGAAAACACTCAATTTTCGATTGTTGTCTTCATGGAAAATATACATTTTGTATATTTTCAAGCGTATATAATAAAAATAAATAATATAATAATAAATTTTAGCCAAATAATAAACTTTTTACTAAAAATCCAAAAAATCGAAAGAATCTCCGCCACAACTTTAGCAACTAAGAAAAACGTAGTTACGATCGTAATGCAGAATACATACAATCGAAAGAAACTGAACGGAATCGAAAACCAGAATACCAAATTTGCCCAACAGAGAAAATTTTGATTCGAGTCGAAACGAAGAAATTGTAGGTCAAATAAGTATAAAATTATACTTATAAACTTATAAGTATTATACTTATATACTTATTATAAGTATATTATTATGCTTAGCGCCAATAGCAATAATTTCAATTTAATTAGCATTTTAAGTAACTATTTAGCACTCTAATGCTTAAGTATGAATTAAACACTATTAAGTATATTTAGTAATGCGTGGGACCGCCCTTGCTTGAAATATCCTTGAAAATTCGATTGGAAATTGAATTGTAAAGTTTTTCAATATAATTCAACGAAATGGTGGAGCAAGTGTGTTTGACTTCTTCCATTAAAACCAATTTTGGGTCGTATTGCATTCCGCACTCGTACACTTTCCTAGCCACCTATCTCCATACGTTTTTGATTATATTTAGGCCGGGAATATATATGGCCATACAAGGGCGTCAGGTTTTTAGTTGTCTATCCTAATTTTACGGATCGGACTGTATGGATTGGAACATTTTAGATTTCCAAATAGGTTTTGCCAGATTCCAAAATAAGTAGAAAAGTCGTTTCCAAACGCTATTGCAGTTATCTGCATTCATACTCTATGTTAAAAACTGTGAATCGCAGGTGCCATAGTAGCATATTGCTTCTAACACTACCACAGCCCCCTATCTTCTAATGGTATGCTTTTTCGTTTGCGTTTCTTTTTTGTGATAGGCCAAAGAAACATTTCAAGATAGAAAAAATTGTATTTTAAACATTAAGCAAATTCCTACAAATTTTTATATAGCAATTAAAAACTCATTTATAAAAAATACCTGGTACTTAACATAGAAAAATCAAAAGCTTAATTGCGTTTAGTATCGTATTTTTTAATTCCCATTGCAGTTTTTTCTTTTTTCTTTTTGATAAAGCCATTGAAGAACACTACCTGCTATAAAAGTCATTAAAAATCTTGAGCGAGATAGATATTTAAAAAAAAAATTTGTTTGTTGTTTCATGCAAAAACATTGTCGTAAATAAAATATATGTTCAAAGGCACATATACAAAGAAAAGAAAATTTACGATCTTTCACTTATGACAAATTTCATATTACTTACATAGAAGATCAAACGCAAAAAAATTTTCTACAAAAATATGGGGCAATAAAAGCGTTGGAAACCCCAAAAATCAGACAATAAATAATAAGGCAATCGGAGTTTTCAAGTTTTTATTAGCATTTGAACTTTTGAAGTATACTAGTTTTAAGAATGAAGAACTGTGACGAAATTTTAAAGAAAATAAATGTAGGAGTATACACTGTACTAAGAAAAACTTTGGTGCCTAAAGATTTTTAAATTTGTAAAGAAGCAAACATCAAATTTAATTAAGCATAAGTGCGTTCATTCACAGCCTCATGACAGTACACCATTTCAAATAAATACCGAAGAGAAAAGTACTTCCGCTAAAGCATTCATGGATTTTGCTATAGAAGACTGTCGTACTTTCAGCGTCTACAAATTACTGGAAAGTATGATAAAAATGTTGATTTAGACAGCTTTATTTCCAGCGCAAGGAAAACGAAAAACCAAATCCATGGCCACAGAGAAAAGAAAAGAAATAAAAACACACATACAGAATCTTATTACCAATGGTGAGGCTGAAATTACAATTGATATGCGGAGCGACGATTTCATTAAGAGAAATTTCTTGTACGCCACTTTACACTTCCAAGTGAATTTCGAATATTATGTCTAATTCAGCAGTTAACATAAAAGAAATAATAAGAAACCATTTTGAAGAATTCGATGTAACTGATATATTTAATTTGCTGTTCGCAACAGAAAGTAATATTTTAAGTGCACTGAGAGATTTTACAAGATTAAACTGTTTGCCCATCTTTTTTCTAATGTCCTAACCGATGCTAAATTAAAAAGGATTACAAATGCTTAGAAAAGGGTAGTAAAATACTTTAAAATGGCCAATAAGCAGGACCTGTTGGAAACAACTTTGAAGAGCAATTGTTCTACAAGGCGAATTTTGAATTTCGTGATATTTGAGTTCATTTTTGTAAATTACACAAAGATCAATGAAATTCTTGCAGATCATATGCAAAGGCGAAGTATGCTAAAAGTTAATTATTCTGTCTTCCAAGGTTTAGCAGAGATTCAAGCGAATATTGGCTACTCGTTTTTCGCCAAATATTTGTCTCAGTGTAAATATACCTAACTATTCGATAGAATCAGTACTGAAGAACGATCTAATTTTTATATTCTTTGTACAACTATTTGTTATTTTATGTTTAAAATAAATTCTTAAGTCGTTTTCAATAAGAACAATGTATTTTTTCTATTAATTGTACTTTACTACACAATGTACTTTTTTGTCTATTAAATAATAAAAATAAATAAATAAAATGTGTACAGCTGGAGCGTTAATTTATGTACAGAAAGAAACGTCAAGACAATATGGAATTATTTGTAGGTGTTTATGAGATGAATCCAACCCCTTCGGATACATTGTGGGTCACTTGTTTCATAAAAAATTACATTTTAAATCTGTTTTAATATGGAAGAGTAGCTTAAGCCGTGCGAAGTGCTCTCACAAATATTAGATGTTTTGGAGCAAAACCTTGTCTGTATATTTTATCCAATCGAAGAAGAGAGTAGAGATGGGGCATAAATTTTATTACAAATTATAAAGACTGTTGTTGTGAGATAAAATGATAGAATGTATATCAAAATTGTAGCCCCAAAGCAAAATAAGCACTTATAGTATAAAAAGACTGAACAATAAAACTTAAACAACACACAAGTCAGATTTTTAGAAATAAATAAGCCTGTTGTTTTTATCTATCAATAAAATTTTATCTGCGAGTAAAAAAAAATTTTAAATACCAGAAACACGGTTCTTTTACAATTAGAGGTAATAGATCTGTTACCTTGCTTTCTAACTTTATACCTCAATAATGAATGCCACTCCACAACTAAAATTTTGTTTAAAAATTGTTCATGGTCAAAATAGTTCTTGAATGTGAATTTCATTTTTCAAATATATCATTAACAATTGACTTATCAGAAGAAAAGAAAACATTTTAAGGGGAAGTTATTTACGATTGCATTTTGAAGTGAATACATTAAACAAATACTCTACGCTAACACATATTACGTACGCTACCATCACATATTTTTGTTTTTTATACTCACGATTTAGTTTTTACAGGTGGTACAAAATTCATTCGATTATAATTATAAACACGTCCTAGAGACCCCAGTGATTTTTTTGTTGCACCAAAATTAAAACTTATGTCAGCTCTTGGTTGTTTACCACTTTCCAAACTTTGTTCATTCAATATACTATTCTTGATTTGAGCGGTTTTCTATAAATCGATTTATTAGTTATTAATATATTCATTTATAATCACCTTCTACGTACATATACTAGCCAGAAAAAGTCTGCGTACAAAACTTTTTATTTCAAGAAATTCGTAAAAAAAACTAAAATTCTTTTCTTGGTCTTGTAATATGTCCCTTTATGATATAACTATAATTTGTATTAAAAAGAAAGTAGATTCCTTTTTGGGCATAATAATAAAAAAGTGCATTTATTTACTAGAAAATTTACGTACACTAAAATATAATCTATTAATGGCTGTTTTTTAATTTATAGCTGTTAATTTATGGATTTTTTGTCAAATTTATGTATTTGCTGTAAAAAAATTAATTTTAATTTGTGAAATATAAATTGTTTCCAATGAGTTCAAGGAAAGAAAGGAATTTATCCTGTCGAAAGAAAAATTATAGTTTTTCTCAGGAAGCTATGAAAAACCTTCAGATAAAATGCACAAAAGCTAGAGAGAATGCATTCCTATATCTAGAGAGTCATCAACTCTTAAAAAGAAACTGGAGGCTTTGTATCGTAATCTTGTTCTGGCCGTCCTTCAAAATAAACTTCAAGAGAAAAGATATATCTCATCAACTATGTGCAGCAATATCCCAAAATAACCGCTTCAAACGTGGCTGAGAGAACTAATTTAAAATTGAAAAGAAGTATATGTGATAATGTCAGAAATATTGTAAATCGAAACGGTTTTCATGCCCGTATGGCACGTAAGAAGCCTCTTATTTCATTAAGAAAGAGTCAAAGATGAATGTTGTTCGTTAGGGACGCATTAGAATTCTGGAAAAGGGTTATATTTTTGGATGAGAGTAAGTATTGCATTTTCGGAATAAAAAGTCGTCAATTCATGTGGAGAAAATCCGGTACACCACTATATAAAGCTAATTTGTGCGGCATGGTCAAGCACGGTGGTGGAGGTGTAATGGTTATGGGGTATGTGGCGACTAACGGTGTAAGAAATTTGCAGGGTATTGAATCCACTATGAACAAGAGAGTTTAGCTTAATTGGGTTTTGATAGCAATTATTTATTTCAATAAGGTAACTTTTGTAAGCACTCAGTAGATATTATGAGGTTTTAGGGTCTTTATAATGTTCCAAAATATTTGCGTAAGCCACCGCAGTTTTCAGATCTAAATAACATTGATTATTTATGGGACCTGTTGGAGCAAAAATTTTCCATGATGTTATAATGTTAAAAGAGCTATGCTAAAAAAGATTCGCCAACTAAATGGGAGAAAATATCACTGGAAGTCACCACAAAACTGGTTCAGTTCATGCAAAAAAGATTGGCTGAGGTTTTCAAAAGAACAGACTAAATTAACTAAACACTAGTTTATTGTTAAAGCTGTTATAAATATCCAAAACTAAGATTTTTAAAAAGGTCATACGCTTTTTTACGCAGACTTTTTCTCTCTATTTTTAACACAATCTTACTTTTTTGGAATTAATGCTTTTTGTATATACTAATTTATTTTCTTTGGAGATATAAAATTAATTTAAAATTTTTAAGAGCTGTTGTGTAATTTTTTGTATTATCTTAAGCTACGGTCACATTTCACAAATATTTGACGAAAAAAACTACTGTTTTATAGAAATACTTGTTCTTTTATTATTATTATTATTTATTTATTTATTTTTAATTAATAATAAATTTCTAAATATTTCTTGGTGCTATTATTTGTTTTTAAATAATTTTTTATTAAACGCTGCCAAAAAGGACATTTTCCATGAAATGTTTCAATAATATAGTGGCCGAGTTTTTTTTTTTTCGTCCAATATTTGACAAATGTGACCGTAGCTTTAAACATATTATTGATTTTGTACGCAGACTTTTTTAGCTTGTGTACATAGTATGTATACATGTACAAATGCGATGGAAATCGTTTAGGTTTTAAGACAAATTGAGTGATTTTTGAACTTTAAATAAAAAGATGTAACATTGGTCATTAGATATAACAGCAATTTTCAGTTTCATTCGATTTCGATTTCCGTCACATAGGTAAATCGAATGTATGTACAGTGAACAAAAAAAATTGTACAGTGTGTTCTGGTTTTCAAAATCAGATATCTCTGTAACCGTTAACGATAGTAAGTTAAAACCAAATCAATTTAAAGGTAAATTAGTCCGCTTTCTATAAAAACTACTTAATTGACTCAATTTAACGCGAAAAGCAAAAAAAGTTTCGGATACCTGGTTAAACATGCACGGGAACAATTTAAATTATAAAAAATTGTATTTTCGCCAGTAAAGTAGAAGTTGCTTTCTTATGAAAATTGTTAAATAAATAACTAATATATTGTTAAGTGAAATAACAAATAAAATGAGTTTTCTTTAATCCTTGTGAATCCGAGGCTACTCCAGCAGAAACTGTTACAAATATTTTTTTTTTTTTCATAACAAAAATTTTAACAATATTGTCAAACATGGATGCTGGCACGTTTTGAATGCAGTTAGAAATCTTATTTTTATAGAAGGGACAATGAAGTAGAAGAGATATTTATACCAACGGATAATTTTACACAATACCCCTCAAAGTCAAATTTAAATTCAAATTATTGCTCGTTTCGGGACAATGGCCCGAAAAATTTATCCCCAATAGTAGAATGACTTTTATATAAAGGTAAAAGTCACATTCTCTACAGAGCAATTACCTTAATTGTATAAAAAGTTTGTGGGTGTATATGAACTCCAAGTTAAGTTAGCGGCAAATTAGGAGCAAAAATGAACTCAAGACTGTCGTCTTGGATAGATGGACAAATATATCACTCAATACCATCAAAAATCTAGTTCATTCTATGGGAAAAAGATTTAAAGCTGTAAAGCTGACTAAAATTAGCGTTACTTATTGATCTGGAGCCTATTTAAAACAAAAACTTTGGGAGGAAAACCAAGTGTACTACTTTTTTTTGCTATGAAAATATGAGTCATTTTGAGTTAGGATTGTTAAAATTGTTTTTGGTTTTAGCTATCTTTAACGGTTACAGAAATATCTGATTTGAAAACCGGGACACTTACTGTACAATTTTTTTTGTTCACTGTATACAGTAACTCAATTTAATAACCGGACAGTTAAATTATGCATTTTTTACCAAAAACAATTTTTTTTCAACTATTTATTACATGGGAAAAATCTCTATTCAAAAAGCAACAACAAAGAGAAAAAATATCAATTTAATAATCGGACACTTCAGAATTTCTAAGTTTATGTCAGCGTTGGTTTTAATTTGGTATTTTCTGGGCCAGTCCTTTATTATTGAGAAAATAGCCTCTAGCCCCTTTCGAAAAAGTTCCACTAACTTTTTACAATAGGAATGATCAATTCGTTCCAATTCCTCCTTAAAAGTGATTTTTAACTCAATGATGTTAGACATCGAACGAGATTTTAATTTATTTTCGAAATATGCCCCAAATTCTCTATAATGTTGATCTCTGGAGACTGTAGCGGCGTTTCCATAACATGGGGACAGTTGTACAATAATTACATTATGTGCTTTGTGCATCGAGTCGCTATCTTGACAAAATTTAAAATTGTCCGAAATGCGCAACTTTTGCACACTGGCTGCCAAATTTTCTTTTAAAATGGTTATATACTGCTACATTATTCTATCAATATAATCCAGTTGACCAAGGCCCGATGTAGACATACAATAAATTAAAATTTCGATCGATACCTACCATCACAGAGTTAAAAATCGCTCTTAAGAATGGCAACGAATTGATTCTTCCTATTGCAAAAAGTTAGTGGAACCTGTTCCAAAGACGCTATAGACTATTCTCAAGGATAAAGGACTGGCCAGAAAATACCATATTAAAAACAACGTTGACTTAAACTTAGAAATTTTGAGTTTTCGATTATTAAATTGATTTTTTTTTTTACATTAATTATGAACTTTTTGTTGTTGCTTTTTGTAGAAATTTTTTCCTTATATTGTAAACAAATTTCTAGTCAGTCCAATGTAAATAAATAAAAAAATATATATATCATTTAACTGTCCGGTTATTAAATTGTATGTAAGCAGATTATTAAGATATTTAAAAAAAAACCTTTAGCTCTTGCACATCTAACAGCTGACGAGCCGAAAAGAATGATAGTGGTTCTATGTCTTTAAATGAGGATTTATGCTGAAGAAAATTTTCCAGCGTGTTGCGAGACTTAGCCTTGTCCAACTTTTTGTTTTTATGTTCTTTCATTTCAGAGGACCTTAAATTAAACATTTCTATGCTTTCGTCCTGGTTAGGTGGATAGTCTGCATCATTTACGGTGGGAAATAATAAATTGCAGCCAATGTCATCATTTTCAACAAAGGTATTTAAAGTGTCACTTTCAAAATTTACATTGACGAGTACGCTATAATCTGTCCAAAGATTTTCCATTAAAACATTCGAAAATTTTCCATCCATGCAATGTAGCACAAAAGCCTGTTGGCGCCAAGCGGTCTTCTTCTCCTTTTTATTGCAATCTGAATTTATAATTGCTTTCAGTTTAACAAATGTTGATTGAAGTTTTTCGGAGTATAAACTAGTATTGGATAGTATTTTTTCACAAAATCCAATCATCTTAAATAAAAAGTTATCAAAGTATTTTATAAATAACACAAATTCAAAAATAAACACACAAAAATCTATACAGAATTTATCTATCACTATTTCTCAGTGTTGGCAACAGTAAAGTTTACAAACAGTATTGTCAACCGAGATTTTTTCGCGCAATAGTTTTAATGAAGGCGAATTCAAAACAGGTGACCCTGGCTTGCTACGTAAGCAACAGCAGATAAGTGACTATATGTCAAAACGATTCGCCCATGGCACAATAAAAAAGGTACATGCAGAGCTACAACAATTTAAGCAACAACAAGAACAAAAGCATGATGGAATAAAGAGGTGAACTCATTTTAATTTTGAATACAACACTGTGTCAATGCTTTACTGTGCTGTGACAAAAATACAATGCTGTGGTAAGCAAAAATGATGATCTGTCCATGATGCAATGAAACAAAAAACTTTTTGACATTAGAGTACAGACAGTTTTCAGCTGTTATTGTCTTGGTAAAATGACACCACCTTCTAATAGCATCATGAACAACAGTCAATATGTTTCTGTATTTTTTTCAACCAACTCGAATGTGTCAACAACAGCTGATAAAGCATAGGGCCGCTAGACGTTTTGTTTTATCAGTAAGTACAAATTTTATCAGAAAATTTTTGAATGGATGTATCAAATAAAGGTAATACTGAGTTTTACACAGATATAAAATACATTGGGATCTTATACCGAAGAGTGTTTTGAAATGAAGGCTAATAAATTCCAAAAGCTAAGTATATTCAAATTAGGTTTTAATATTAAATTTAATAATTTCTTTTATATAGCCAAGATATTTTCAATTATATATATTAATGTGAATATTCTTATTGGTGAGTGTATACATATGTATGTTAAGCATAAGTTAAGCATATGTTAAGCATAAGTTAAGTATGTTGATTGAAAATTGGCTATATAAGGGAAATAATTAATTATATATTATTAGTTCGCATAACATTTCATGAAGGAACACCTGAACTTCTCTCAGTCGATGAGGTGCACCCGACTTTAACGTTGTGTCAAAATAATGCAACACTGTTGTAAACAGATTAACTGTGTATCACATATATTTGTGTAAAAAAATAGTAATGGCAAATCGTGTTGACATATAGTCACTTATCAGCTGTTGCGTACGTAGCAAGCCAAGGTCACCTGGTTTGAATTCGCCTTGTGCTGGTTTTTTTTTATTTTGTTGTCCCGCTGAAATGTCAATTTGCTTACGTTCATATACAAATGCTTATAAACAACCACTTTGTGTTTTTCTGTGAAAAAGGAAAAAATATAAATTAAAAAATATACATTTTTTTAAATATTTTTGTTTGCCTTTAGTTTTTTTTACAGGTATTTTTTTTAAGGTAATTTCTCCGAAAAAATATCAAAACGTTGTTACTGTCATAAACAAAATAGTGGATTTTGACATTTTAACGTACACGTACAATAATAAAAGGACTGCTGTTTTTGCATGTGTAGTTATGAGGTTACTTGATAAATTGCACCATGGTTTGTTTGTCTGCCCAGCGTTCAACCAACTGTGAAAAGGGTCGTTTGAACACAATAATATAAAATACATTGAAAATAATTCTTCATGTTAGATTTTTTAAAAGAAAGAAAAAACAACTTTTATGTTTGTACTTGCTAGAGATCGTGTTACATAAGTTTTTTTAATACTAATACAACATTTAGTTTAATATAATTTAAATAAGTTCTCAAGTTCAGTTTAGAAATTCATTAACTAATATCACTAAAAATTAAGGAACAAAAGTTTTTGCACACAAAATTTCCTACAAAATTTCTTGGACATTTGATGTTTTTTATTTCATAATTATTTATTCTGAGGTGGAAGATTTTCAGTATTTAGTTGATATGTCGGCAGATGTACTGAGTCGCTTGTAATATGTAGTAGTTTTTTTTTAGAAAATTTCGGCGAGATAAAGCCTTTTTTATTGCTGAACATGTTATGTGAATAACTAATTTAGCAGTCGATGAAAGCCATGTTCACTATACTGTAGAAAGCAAAAAACGGCCAGCTATTAGACTTACGTGAACTGTCATACAACGTCACATCATATCAAAAATATCAACGCCACCTTAAGTTTTATTCTAAAATTCAACCATAGATGGCTTTCCACTATTTTCGTTAGCAATGGCTGCTTAATCGCAAGATGAAAAAAGGTAGACAATTTTGATTGTTGCATACAAGGTTTCCTCATTAGGCGAATACATAGAGCTTTATTTATCAAAGTCTATCGAGTTTAGAAAATCCTCTATTTACATGTCGATATATGAACTGGTTTAATGATGCATCATTACAATTATTTATATAGCACACTAAAGTAATCAATCCCGCGTTGCTGGGAGCCTTTGTGTTGTACCTGCTTTTTGGCTGATGTGGGTAGATAAAGAAGGCTTTAACAGTTACCGTTCTCTACAATGCAAAATTCCATATTTGTATTGATTGCCAGGTTATTTAAACCAAATTTAAAAACTCCAACCATTCTCAAGATATACAAAAATAATTATTTAATTTGTATGGGAGGTACCATGCCCACTTATCTGATTCTGCCCACTTTTTAACTTATGATTTGTACTATCTAAGAAGTCCAACTCAGAACCTTCCATTCTAATTGTTCTCTAGTATACAAAAAACAATATATCTTTTGTATGGGAGATGTCACACCCACTTATTTAATTTCGCACATATTTCGAATGACGAAATATTACCGTTTGAAAGATATACAAAAATCAATATTTACTTTGCATGTGAGGTGCTACTCCCAGTTATCCAATTTGGTCCAATTTTTGACTGATGATTCGTATTGACTATAAAGCTATTTGGGACAAATTTAGAGACCCTTACTATTACTGTTTTAAAGATATAGACATATAAATACAAAATTTTTATGTGCGTGGCACCGCCCAGTTGAACAATAGTAAAGCCACACACCAAATGAGTGCTTACTATAAATGCTTTTTATAAATATATGCAGTTTTCAAAGTATTTTCTGATTCATACAAGATTTAAATGCTGTAACAAATTTCGTTTTCAAGTAAAAATTATGCAATACATAGGAGTTCACTCTAACGTCAAGAACTCACGAACCAATGGACCTACAAAAACCGCATATACATCAAATCCTTGGTATTGACTTCACATTTTATAAAGCCTTTCGTGCTTATAAAATAAGATCGGTTGGTGCATTTCAGAAAACATCAATTAGAACGCATTTTATAGTCTTCTTTTATATATATATAGATATGAATACTAAACACAGCTCTAATTATAAAGCTGTTATATTTAAAAAAATATTGAAAGACAATTCAAATCGAAATCAGTGAAATCCTTTAGACACTTTTAAATATATAGCAAAAGAAAATAAAAGCACTAACACAGCTAAATATAAATTTACTATTCGTAGTCTCCATGTTCTTTTACCTTTTTTGAACAATCCGCAAAGACATCAATAAAATCCATTGAGCAAACGATTGTATTATAACAAATGTTTCTCGCATGCTATATGTACAATTTTTTCTTTACATAACATTGTAGCTAAATAATGTTAATGCAGTTAAAAATAAAACAAAACCAAATGTAAACTACATAGGAAATACATAAAGGTTTAAATTTTCGAAGAAAATATTTTGTAATGATTGCAACTTAAATATATTAGGAATTATAAATGGAAATATCAAACTATTAATAAAAAACGAGAATAAAAATATAAAAAATATGACCAAACTGAAATGTGCCATAATCTTGCACTACACGTTTCATGTTTATATGAATAAAATAACCAGATATCATCCGCATTCATGAATATTTTGCCAGTTAGGTAGGTTATCCAGAAAAATAGTAAATATCAATGACCCAAGAACACTGCAAACTGGTGCTTCATATAAAAATTCTTCACAATTTGTTATTTGTGGCCACAAAATATATTTGAAGGCTGAAAATGTAAATACCGTGTTAATGAAAAGTGCGCAGCGTATATATTATAATATTTGAAGTTTTTACAAGATTTTTTAAGAAAATTTTCCTTAATTATATGGTATAAGTGGTTTAATTTATGCCCTTATTACGGTTTACAATTCGGCTAAGTTCAGTTGAAATTTTACAACTGCTATTGATTAGTTGTAATTTTTTAAGTTGTTATCGATAATGCCAAATTATAAAATTTCAACTGAAATTTTAATTCAACTGAGCCGAGTTGTAAACCGTAATAGGGGCCTTATTTAATTATTAAGATTTTAGTTGTTGTAATAAATTAAGTAAAATCTCATAATAATGTAATAAATTATTTTAGAAATGATTTCAATAAAGTTATTATAAAAAAAAAAAAAAAATTGTAAACGAAAATAATTTTTACGAATTAGCGGGATAAACTACAGTTTCACAAATATTTGCTGTCACATTTCATTTTGTTTTTAACTTTACATTGTCTTTAAAGGTAAAAATGTTTTAAATTTATACAATAAACCAGTCATGACATTGCATTTCTACATTATACTTTTGTATGTGTTTATGTATTTATTTTGCTAATTGCTTTTTGCATAAAATAAATCGTTCAAAAGTACAAATAAAAGTACAAAATGCAACAGTTGTTTTCTCAGTCTTTTTAAATTTTATTTATTTCTGATTTTTTACTTTTAGTACATTTTTATTGAAATAAATTTTACAAATAAATTTAGAAAATGGAAGGGGAAATAATGCGCGGATATTGATCTGTTGTGTACTACTACAGTCTGCTAAGATGATAACAAGATAATACCGATAGAAAAGCCACTGTCCTAACAATGACAGCATATGTAGCAAATTTTTATTTTGCAGTTTTTTTTTTTTTAATTTCAATAAAATTTTTAGTTTATTAACTTTTTGAGAAAAAATGAAAAATTTCTTATAATTTTTAATACCGTATACTTATTTATATGTAAAAAATGTAAATTAATATAAAAAATTTGATAGCGTCAACCTCTAAACAACAAAGTTAGTTAACACCTGGGTTGACCTGGGTTAGCTAAAAGAAATTATTATCACCTAAGCTTATATGTACCTTTAAAAACTATTATAAAACTTAATTTTTATTTTTGAAATACATATTCACATGCTATATGTTCTGCTTAAAATATATTTTAAGATCACGTGATTTCAAATCGATAAATTTTTAAGTGTGTACTTAAAATCGTTTAACAAGTGCTAAATAGCTTAAATAAATAATTTAATGTGTTTTTTTATTCATTTCTGATTTCAAATTGGTCATTTTATTGAAAAACAATTATAAATTAGCAAATTTTAAAAAACGCTCCTAATTTTGCATTCACATTTTTGTTCTTTTAAAAACGTCGTCATTATTTTATTTTTTCTTTGACTGTCAGCTGTGAATATTGAGAACGTTTAGAAAATGGAAGCCAATCATTTCACCAAAATGTGTACAAATTTGGAAAAAAAAACAATAGAAAATTTTAAAAAGATCGTGATATTTAAGAGAAATAACTAAAAACAGCAGATAAATAACAGTCTTGAAAGAGAAAGAGCTGAATTAAATGATTAGACAAAACTATGCAGTATAATAAAAAAATACATAAAAACAAAACTTGAAATTTGTTTTCTCGTGATTTCGCAAAATAAAAATCACTCCGAAAAGTTCAAAATAACGTGCTTTCCAGAACAGCTGAAAATAACCTGCGTGATTTTGAAATCGTTTGTGATTTGAAATCACTGTGATTTCAGAACAGGACTGTATGTTTTGATTTTTATTTATAACCCAATAATTTTAATAGAAAAATAACACATATGAAGAAAATTTGGTATAAATATAACACAATATACATATTTTATTTATTTTCTCCGAAAAGTTTACTTTACAATTGTGTTTTTAATAAACAAAATCGTTCGGAATTTGTAAAACAAAAAAGTAAATCGATCGGAACTGCAAATACTGAATCAAAACCATTTCGATCGGAATGTGTGACATACCCGTTAATACCCGTTAATAGCCAAACCAAATCTACAAGGAACATTTTTAATATCTCTTTATTTTTATATTATTAGTAATGCAAAAAAAAAAAAATACGTAGAAATAAAAAATTATGAAAACAAATTTTAATAAAATGTGTATTAATAAATATGTCTATATCTTTAAAACGGTTACGTTAGGAATCTCTATATTTGGCTCAAATAATTTTGTTGTCAATACAATTCATCAGTCAAAAATTGGGCCGAATTGGATACGTGAGAGTAACACCTCCCATACAAAGTAAATATTGATTTTTGTACATCTTTTGAACAGTAATAGTGGAAGGTTCTGAATGGTCTAAATAACTTAGTAGTTAACACACATCGTCATTCGAAATATGGGCGAAATTGAATAGGTGGGTGTGGCATCTCCCATACAAATTAAATATTGATTTTTGTATACTAGAGAACGATTAGAATGGAAGATTCTGAATTTGGTCGAAATGACTTCTTAGATAGTACAAACCATCAGTTAAAAAGTGAGCGGAATCGGATAAGTGGGCCTAATACCTCATATAAAAAAATAAAGATTTTTGTATATCATGAGAATGGTTAGAGTTAAAGTTTCTAAATTTGGTTTAAATAACAAACCATCTTTAAAAAAATATGGAATTTTACATGTGTAGAGAACGGTAACTGTTAAAGCTTTCTTTATCAGTCAAAAAGCAGGTACAACACAAAGGCTCCAAACAACATAGGAGGGATAAATCTAGTATAAAAATGAATGTGTGCTTGTATGCATATTTGTTTATGCCTTAAGGATAGCTAAACGACTGAACCGATTTTCTTACAATTTTAACAGCCTTTGTCTGTATGGCTGAAACGAACGATAGGCTACATACATACGTTGCATTTTAAAAATTTCAACTGGACGGTGCCACGATAGGCTACATACATACGTTACATTTTAAAAATTTCAACTGGACGGTGCCACGCATATACAAAGTAAGTATTCATTTGTCTATATCTTCTAAATGCTTACAGTAAGACCCTCAAAGATTGGTCCAAATAGTTTCTTAGTTAACATATATTTTTTGCATAGCTAGAGAACGGTAACAGCGAAAATTTCAAAATTTGATCCAAATAATTTTGTGATCAATATAAATCATCACTCAAAAAGTGGGAGGAATTGGAGTAGGAGCGGCACCTCCCATATAAAATAAATATTGATTTCTGTATATTTTCGGAATGGTAATGAAGGAAGATTCTGAATTTGATCTGAATAACTTCATCGTCAATCTACATCATCAGCAGAAATATTGACGAAATTGAATAAGGGGTTGTGGCACCTACAATACAAAGTAAATATTGATTTTTGTATATCTAGAGAACGGTTAGAATGACAGTTTCTGAACTTGGTCTATATGCTTTGGTAGGCAATACAAATCACTACTTTTAATGCATTTCTTTAAATATTTCTTATGAGGAATACAGTTAAGAGGAAGAAAACACAAAGGCTCCTATCACCGCGGGATGGGTTACTCTAATACTATATAAAAATTAATGTATGTTTGTTTGAAGACTGCATATCACTAAAAACCAGATTCTACAATGTCATTCTGGAAAAAACTATAGACTATCTTAAATGTTTGAACTTGAACCGGATAAT
>JAKWBJ010000243.1:282500-286175 GCA_023159175.1 Wohlfahrtia magnifica | reverse complement strand
CAGTAATGTCAAAGCGATTATATGCACAAAATTAGCTGATTTAATCATTTCGATGTGATTTATATTTTCTGGACTCAGCTTATGAATGTATGGGAGGGTTATTAAGTCTTCATGACCAATATTTCTTATATTTAGGGTCTATGGGTGATGTGGTATTATCTTTTTTAAGTGCGGTTGATTTTTCATAGCGCGCATCATTTATCGTTACGTTAGTTGTGAAAGTGCTAGTTTCTTAAACGTTATTTAAAATTATAACTTCATCACCCGCACGTTCTATATTAGGGACGTCATCATTGGGTAGAACAAGATGCCAAATATTGTTCAAAACTTCAGATAAACAAGTGTTTGTAGTTTCACTAAATTTTTTTAAAGTTTTCATGTCGATACAATGTGACACCTGTAGAATGGAATCGAGACGCTCTGCAGCTTGATCTACCTTTTGCTTAATAATAGTAATATTATTAATCACAGGAAATACTTTTATAAATTCACAAAAATTTTCAAGGATAGGAAACGTAATTATATAGAAAATTATAGAATTATTTTGGAGTACCATTACATTGCTTACTCTAAGTATATCATTGACGCTAACTGGTGCAGTTTCTGATTCGAATTTTGTTTCGAAATTGATATGGCACAGAATGGCGAAATGAACTATATTCTCCTTCGTCAATACTATTGCTAATGCAAAATTATTTAGAGAGGATATTATCTCATCATTTCTAATCCCAACAATCCAAAAAAGTATTAAATTGTCTTTTTTTATTGTATTTTTATATCCTGTATTGGCGAATTTATTATAAACTGCTTGTCATTGTTTTGCCAATACGAGTTGCCAGTGAATTCAAGCCGGTATAGTCAGGGGTTCCAACGACAAATTTTAAAGCAGATCCTAAGATTTGCTGCTACGTAATGTTTCAAACACCCTTTCAATTTCCCTTGTTTGTTCACGGACCATGCTAAGATCTCCTTGATCGAAAAGGTTTTAATGAGATTTTCATTCTAACGTCTTCATATCCCGTCAAATTTGTCCTGTGTATAACATAATTATAATTCTTATATGTTGCTACTTTGGCGTCCATTATGACTATAAAATGTGAGATCGTATAGTCGATAGTTTTTGCTGGTATACAAAGTACCAAACTTATCAGTACTTTAAAAAAATGAGAAGACAAAAACAAAGAAACGAGTTTATATAAGAAATACATTAATTATCTTAAATTATCCTTATGAACATTCCTTCCATTTATCGTGTCGTTGTACTTAATGGTAGACAATAATATTAATTCAATGTTATCAGTTATGTTTTGTTGAGCCTTCACACATATGCAATATTTCACCGGGATAGGTTGGTATCGGTGTTTTGGCAATGTTACCTTTTGATGGTTTTCCATGATACTTGTTTTCCCTATATATTTTACAGTTACCTATGACGTACTTTGTTTTCTTTTTTTTTGCCTGGGAAATAACATTACTCAATTATCTGCTAAAAATTCTCCAGCCATATGAGCCCTATTATATTCGGTAGTGATAATTTCCCATTGATCTCTTCTCGAATAACGTCCATTACTTGTTTTTCGGTATGAACAAATTTTGTAGATGGGAATTACGAAATAAGACGACCTTGAAACGCCGCTAATGAAGGCAAATCGCATTGGATAGCGTTACATTATCTGAAATACTGTTATTTTTAAGACCAGATTATCTAAGTGTCATAAACAATTACATGTCTTAAAAAGCGTTGATATATAATTTTCCTCACGTCAGAATAGTGGCAGCCTTTTGATGTTGTAAACTGGATCTTAAATTTATTAACAGGGAACTGAGTTGATCTTATGGCATTTTTACTTGAGAATTCGCTATGTGACTGACTGTCATCGCTATTCTCAGACAATTGATTAAAATACTGTCGCAAAAGCGCTTCCACACACACACCACATTTTCCTTACCTTGTTTATAGAGAATTTTGGAGAAAACTCCTCTATAAATGCTCTATCATCTCCTCATTTTTGAATTTGGGTTCTTATCGGATATTGCAAATATGAATGGTTGAGGATCTGTATAAATATACAATATATATTCCACAAATACCATATAAGAAATATCTAAGATTTTTCAGTACCAGAATAGTGAGAAATTACCGTTCGTTTGTAGCATAATTCGCTTCCGACGTTGACAAAGTTCTAGATATCATCATTATAGGTCATCCATTTTGAGACAAAACAGCTCCCAAGGCGACGGAAGAGGCAGCTGTTGTAAGTTCAAATATTTTACTGTAATCGGGATAGGCTAACAGAACATCGTCCGAGGCAAGTCTTTGCTTTACCTTATGAAAAGCTAATAAACTTTTTCATAAAGATTTATTTTAATACTATGTAGCTTTAGCCATGCGGCTCTGCCCGGGAATCTATGTGTGTACAGAAGTAGACAGCTATTTATGGACAACAATTGTTTGCATACTCTCTCAGAGTGATTATTTATTGATTTAAAGTTTCAATAAAAAACAACTTATTATTATGTATGAAAGATGCCACGCCCACTTATCCAATTCCTCCCACTTTTAAAATGATGATAAAATAAAAAAATTCAATATTACGAACAAACCATACGAACAAACCATAATCCATTTTATATATATATATATAGATTTTTAGAAAATTTTGCTGAAGTTTGTCCGTTTTCACTCTTAAGATATTCTGATAATGGTTTTGGGATTTTCGCGTAATATCTCTTTCGTATATATCTCTTTTCGCGTAAATCTCTTGTAGTAACCAGAAAGCCCTAGAAAGGATCTAAGACTCTTCAAACTCTTTGGCGTTTCAAATTCAAGAATAGCTCTTACCTTCTCGGGACAAATTCGAATACCATGAGTTGTTACCATAAAACCCAAAAAGCTTACTTCAGTTTCAAAAAATGTAGAATTTGTGTGGGAAATTCTCATTCACACCTTGTCGAGCTTCTGTATTATTTGTGTTTCAAATGACTACACTCATCATATAAGTGAATAATGATATCATCCATATAAATTGGCGTGTTTCACCTACTTCCGAACGCAAAACGTCATCCATTGCCCTTTGAAAAATACTTGGTGCACTTTTAAAGCCGAATGGCAATTAACAAAATTCGTACTTGCCATTATTTACGCTAAGCGCCGTCTTCTGTCTGTCTTTTTCATAAAGCATAATTTGATAAAAACCAGCCTTAAGGTCCGGAGTGGAAAAAATATTTGGATTTGCCTAAGTTTGCCAAGATCACAGAGATATCCGACTTTGGATATTTATCACCAATCGTCCTCTCATTTAATTTCATAATTTCATTTAATTTCATAATTTCATATTATATTATATTATATTATATTATATTATATTATATTATATTATATTATATTATATTATATTATATTATATTATATTATATTATATTATATTATATTATATTATATTATATTATATTATATTATATTATATTATATTATATTATATTATATTATATTATATTATATTATATTATATTATATTATATTATATTATATTATATTATATTATATTATATTATATTATATTATATTATATTATATTATATTATATTATATTATATTATATTATATTATATTATATTATATTATATTATATTATATTATATTATATTATATTATATTATATTATATTATATTAT